>SNQJ01S0168072.1:0-15721 GCA_010110895.2 Picea sitchensis
TTTCTGTTCAACAGAAAGTATCCATAGACCTTTGAAATACCCCTTTTCTCCATGCTTTGTCAAAAATAACTGCTGGGATGGACTTGATAATTCATTAGACATTCATTGGAAAAGATCCCGAATCTTTTCATATCAAAAATCCCTGACCTGTGTAAAAACTCGTTTAATTCTAGACACACAGGCTTTCGGTGGTTGTCTGGGAAGATTTCTGGGTGAGTTATCCACCGAAAGCGCAACTTTCGGTGGTTAATGAACAGTCGTCCTGTTCGCCTAAACCACCGAAAGTCAGAATTTCCAGCAAAAAATGCCTTTGGGAAAAATCAATTTTCTCAGCCGTGGAATGTCCGTTTTGCACGTTCAAATAGTCGATTTTTAACTACAGATCATAAGCTTTCCAATGGTGCAATCATATTTGGATTTGGAGCTAGGGAAGCTAGTCAAATGTTCCCTACAAGATTAGGCATCATTCTTACAAAAATGCCAGTGCATTTTTTATTGTTAACAGGATGATCAGAGACTTTGCACCAGAGAAGGAGAGAACGTTCCACCAAAGGCACCCTGACACTGCTTGGCCTAGGGGGGTTGACCCACTTTCAGAGGGACGTTGGCTCTAGATGGCCCATGATGTCACCAGGAGGCTTATGACGTCATCATGAGCATGTTGGCAGATGGACAGGGCAGTTGGCACGTGTGGCAGCTTGGAGGAGCCCAATGAGGGCTAACATCTTTCTTTAGGAGGCTACATTTGCCCTGATAGGGGCTAACGTCACCCTAGGAAGGGGTGACGTCTTACCTTTTTGCTTGATTAGGGTTTTAACTTGACAATTTAATGTAAAACAATATGATTTGATATTTTGTTCTTGTCGGCCTTTTTACCTGACCTAAAATGTAAAATTAGGTCAAGGTTTTGTATAAATGGGAGATTTTCACTCTCATTTTTTCATCATCACTCATTCACTCCATAAGGAGGTCTGAAATTTGCACCCTATTTTGGGTATTAGGCTGATTTAAGTGAGGCGCACTTGTTGAAGGAAGACTTTTTGGCTTTCTATGGTGTTTCTCTTGAAGGAAGGTGTTACAACTAGGGTTTGCATGGTTATTTCTTGATGAATTATAAGTATTTTTTTGCAAAGCTTCTTAAATGAATGGTTGTAGTCTTATTTTCTTACATATACTTATAATTTGCTAAATCAAAACCCTAGGTGACAAGCACGCAAGTAGGTCCTTGTCTCATGTCCCCTAATAGAGAAGCTTTCAACCATTGAAGAAGAAGAAGAAGAAGAGAGCCTAGCCATAGCTACACTCCTTTTTCTTCCTCTCCTTTGCTAGCCATACCATTTTGAATTCAAGAGGAAGAAGACGTCCTAGGCCTAGGTTATCTACACTTAGGGCCGTTTTTCTTTTAGGGTTTGATGAAAGAGCCTTGCTGTAGCAACACTCTCCCTCATTAAGCCTTCTTGTCTTGATCTTGTGCTTCATCTGAGCTAGCCGTTTTGCCAAATTGACCTAAGGAAGGAGGAGAGAGCACGAGGCCTTGCTATAGCAACACCAGAGTGACCCTCTCTCCCCTAGGGTTTTGATTCTGTGGCCCTACCATAGCAGCACTTCAAAACTCTTCTCTCTAGTCCTTAGCCTTCCTCCTTCAATCCTTGTGTCCTTCATTTTTGACCCCATTTTACCCTAAGGCACTGATCTAAAGTCCTCCAACGTTGAAGTGAAGCTGATCAAACCACTCTCTAAATTCTTTGAAATTCAAACCCTAACCTGCTAACTCTCAGTTGCTGACGTCATCATTGGATATTTCATCTTTAATGCAACAACGTTTTACTTTATGAGCAATAGAATGGTGGTTTAAAGCATTTATTAATGAAGTGTTGATTGGTTACATTGAATGCCACATCGTTCCAATATTTATTGGTGAAGTGTTATATCTTTTCATCTGCTATTGATAAACATTGACTTCGTCAACATTTATTGCTAAATTGCTTATATATATTTATCAGATAGTCTTATGAAGTACTAACCCATTGAAATATAGCTTGCATATATCTTTTTGCTGTTGTCTTGTTCCAGGCAGGTGTTCTTCATTGGGGATTTACTTTATTATTGGCTATTTAGCCTGGACTTTTTGTTTGGGTGGTGACTTGTGAAGGGGGGAAAACCTTATCTTGGTCTTATTAGCCTTTTGCCTCTTCAAAACCACAGCTCACCAGGGACGTCTTCCCTGGGCCTAACCTCTCTAAAGAGAAAGAACCTCCCCATCGTGGTGACATTGGGTGGGATAGGTCCCTGTTACGCCAGTTTGGCCTTAAATCTTATAGCCTTTTTCCTAGCTAAAAACTGTGCGATAACAGGCCGTACGGTCCAAGAAGAACTAGATTTGACTCATGGACAACTCAGAAGTAAAACAAGATGTCTTTTGGCCTAAGATATGAAGATAGGCTTGATAGAGCTTCCAACTTTGTGCAGTGGAAGTATCGCATGAGGAATGCACTTCAGGATAACAAAGTGTGGGGTATTGTTGAGAAGGCAACTAAAATACCCACAGATCCTAAGGAGAAGGGTGTTCATGATGCCCTTGAAATCAATGCTCAGAGACTGTTGTTGGATGGGGTGAAGGATCATCTCATCCACCACATTGGTGAGAAGAACACAACTCATGAGATGTGGACTATTCTCAAGAGCATGTTCAAAGCAAAGCATGAGAGAAGAATCATGGCTCTCAAAGAAAGGCTTCAACATACGAGGATGACCAAGGGTGAGGGTGTAGCAACCTACCTCACCAAGGTTAAGCAAATGATAGATGAGCTTATAACAATGGGAGTTAAACTCTCTCTGGCTGAGATCGTCAGGTCAACCTTGAAGGGTTTTCCAAAGGAGTGGGTGTAGAAATTTAATGATAAAATCAACAAGTAAATAATTCTTTCATACACTTAGCAACCTAGATATAACTGTCTTCTATGAACTCTGAAATGTCTAAACCCACATTCAAAAATTACCATAAGAAGAAATACACATTGCTAAGCAATTTTGCAGCGGAATAAACACAATGAACATCAACCATTCAACTAAAAAAAACTCGAAAATTTAGGCAAATGCTAAGGAAAACCCCAATGTGGGGAAACCCAATTGAGAGAGAGAGAGATTTATTATTCAGCTTCAGGAAGTACATATCAACAACAACAATATATTTAGCATCCAAGAGAAACACTTACAACACCCAAGAGTCGCACAAATCGCTGCCTAGAAAATTGTGCCACAGTCCGTACAACTGTATGACCTTGTTGAAATCAGCACCTTGAAATCCGTGCCACAACAGGTTTCTGTACCTTGCCTCCAGTATGATCGACCTCCAACAAAAAATTCTTCAAAAACTGCCTCGAAAACCTTGCCCACTCTTGCCTCGATTTCCATGCCTCAAATTTGTTGTTGTACGACCTGTACAGATCCGTACAGTACGACATGTTCTCAGCAAATAAAAACAACACTAAGAAAACATAAATTCCTCCTTGATAAATGTGCCCAATCTCCCTTGGAAACTGTGCCAAAAATATGCTGCTCACTTTCCTCTCTCAAGCTTACTCGAAAATCTCTCAAACGCCTTCTCTCATTTTCCTTGTGTCTTGCACACTACCCTAGGTATTCTCTTATAATCTGAAAGTGACCCTTCACCTTCTCCAACCCTAGATCTAATGACCAAGATCTAATCTTGCCTTTACAAGATCAAGGGCCATGATTCATTCCCTCCAAAATAAATCACTTTAAAATATTAAAGTACAATTTCACTTTATAACATAAGTGCACTTTATGAAATAAAGTCACTTTAATATTAGAAGGTACACTTTATTAAAAAAGTCACTTTAATAAAAGAAAAACTTTATCACAACTTTATAAAAACCCATTACAAAGTCAAGTGTCTAGTAGTGTAGGTACAAGGTAACTTCCGCATACAAGACACATATGCGGAGTACCTCTCGAGCTAAAAAGCTAACACTCCCTCTTAGCAAGGGATGTATGCGCTGCCATCTCCATCATCTTGTCCCATCACACTATGCTCAGTAGGAGCTCCCTCTTAACCTGGAGGCATCCTCAACACCTGCACAAAACTGAACCAGAAGACATCCTCATGACAACAACTCTGAACCTTGACCTCCTAGGAGAATCCACTCCACCCTAAGCATCGGTTCGATCACACCAGCTGAGCCTCCTGTTGGTGCTCAAAAGAGACTCCCTCTCTTCTCTCAGAATGCAAGACTGAATCCTTGGGCCCACCGCAGTTTCAGGAGCCTCCTGCTCCTCATCCGACGCTGAATCATATCTTGAATGTTGTCCTCGCAACATATACAACCTGTCCACCCGATCACCAATCAGCTGTGGTTCCACCGCGTCCACTCCCTCCCTGTAAATAAATACATGTCCCCTCTTGAACAATGTACAATATCCATCATTCTCTAAGGCTGAGATTGAGAACAAGTTAACCCTCAACCTTGGAACAAAGAGAACTCCATCAAGCTCTAGGAATCCTCCATACTCGAGTCAGAATCTAACCTTTCCAACTCCACTTACAACTCACGCCATACAACCTTCACTCCCCACCAGTCGGTCAGGACCTGTCTCAGTGATAATAAAGAATACTTGCCAGATTCCCGTCATGTGGCAAGAGGCTCCACTATCCACAATCCATCTGAAATCACCCCCAAATCCTCCACTACCGACACTGGATACTAGAGTAACCAAAGAAAATTCCTTGTCATCCTTGGAAGCAAAATCCTCCATGGTTGCTGTAGCGGCTGTCTCAGTCCCCTTCGGTTCCTTCTTCTTCTTCTTCCTTTCAGGACAATGAGAAGCAATGTGTCCCAACTGGTTACAACAATAACATCTGATTTTACTCAAGTCCCTCCCGGAACTTCCTTTCTTCTTGCTCTTTGCAGCAAGAGCAACATTCTCATCAACTCCATCTGTCTTCTATCCACTGCTCTGAGATCCTTCCCGGATCTCCTCCTGAGTGAAATCATCCCACAGTCTGCTCCAATCTGGAAGATGCTCACGACCCACCACACACTTCACAAAGACTTCCCATTCCTTGGTGAATCTTTTCAAGGTTATCCTCATCAACTCTGAATCTGATATGACCTCTCCAACTGCAACCAAGTGTTGGACAAGGTGGTCCTTCACCCCATCCAGAATAATCCTCTGAGCTTTGGCCTCCTTTACTTCATGCAAATCCAAAGCAATAGGATCTGCTGTGGGAGCCACAACAACAAAACTGACATAGTTCCAAATCTTGTTCTCCTTGAGAACAATTGACATCCGGACTTTCCACTGCAAATAGTTGGAAATGCCATCTAACCGATCCTCAAATCTAATGCATGTAGCCATATTCCCTGTCACAGCTCAAGGAAAACAATCACAAATTTCCCCCCTTCAACCCTTGCCCAAAAATCTCACTGCTCACTGTCACTCAGAGCCCAAGCTCTGATACCATCTAGAAATTTTAAATGACAAAATCAACAAGTAAATAATTTTGTCATACACTTAGCAACTTAGAGATAACTGTCTTCTATGAACTCTGAAATGTCTAAACCCACATTCAGAAATTACCATAAACAGAAATACACATTGCTAAGCAATTTTGCAACAGAATAAACACAATGAACAACAATAATAAACACAATGAACAACAACCATTCAACTCAGAAAAACTCAAAAATTTAGGCAAATGCCAGGGAAAAGCCCAATGTGGGGAAACCCAATGAGAGAGAGATTTATTGTTTAGCTTCACGAAAGTACATATCAGCAACAACAATATATTTAGCAGCCAAGAGAAACACTTACAACACCCAACAATCACACAAATAACTGCTTAGAAAATCATGCCACAGTCCGTACAACTGTACGACCTTCCTGAAATCAACACCTTGAAATCTGTGCCACAACAGGTTGCTGTACCTTGCCTCCAGTAAGACCAACCTCCAATAGAAAATTCTTCAAAGGCTACCTCAAAAACCGTGCCCACTCTTGCCTCGATTTTCGTGCCTCAAATTTACTGTTGTACGACCTGTATGGATCCGTACAGTACGACCTGTTCTCAACAAATAAAAACAACACTCAGAAAACATAAATTCCTCCTTGACAAATGTGCCCAATCTCCCTTGGAAACTGTGCCAAAAATATGTTGCTCACTTTCCTCTCTCAACCTTACTCGAAAATCTCTCAAACTCCTCTCATTCTCCTTGTGTCTTACCCTTAACCTTATCCAACCCTAGATCTAATGGCCAAGATCTAATCTTGCCTTTACAAGATCAAGGGCCATGATTCATTCCCTCCAAAATAAATCACTTTAAAATATTAAAGTACAATTTCACTTTATAACATAAGTGCACTTTATGAAATAAAGTCACTTTAATATTAGAAGGTACACTTTATTAAAAAAATCACTTTAATAAAAGAACCACTTTATCACAACTTTATAAAAACCCATTACAAAGTCAAGTGTCTAGTAGTGTAGGTACAAGGTAACTTCCGCATACAAGACACATATGCAGAGTACCTCCCGAGCTAAAAAGCTAACAGTGGGACCCTTCCATTGCAGGGATAGTGGCCAGGGAGAACCTTCCAATTTGGGACAGGTTATGGGATGACTGCTGCCAAGAAGGGATACACATAGAAAAGGATGTGGATGAAGATGAGGATGAGGAGTATCTCGCCCTCACCTCCAAGAAGGGGACAAAAGGCAAGAAGACCTCAGTTCCAAGAGGAGGAGCTACAGGTGGCAGCAAGCCAAAGAAGGATCTCTTGCACATAAAGTGCTATGTATGTGGCGAGCTTGGCCATTACGCCAGCCAGTGCTCTCAAGCCAAGAAGGGAAAGTGCGCTAAGGGTAGGAAGCAGCAAGTGGTTGCTTCAACAGAAGAGGAGGATCAGGATGAGGAAGAGGAGGAGCAACAGTTGGCTGCCACAACTCGCCAGTTTTCCAGGATGTTCAAGGATGAGTATACACTTTTCCTTGACTCAGAGAGCAGATCTAGAGACAGGTGGTACCTAGACAGTGGTGCCACTTGCCACATGACCGGGGAAAGATATGCATTCCAAGAGTTTTCAACTCAAGACATGGGCTATGTAAGATGTGGTGTGCACTCTAGCATGGTGGCGGTCCGAGGAGAAGGGATGGTGTCATTACAGATTGAGTCAGGAAGGATCCTAAGGGTGCGATGGGTACTTTATGTACCAGGTATGAGAGTTAGTGTACTCTCAATATCAACCATGGAGGATCAAGGCTACTCTATCAACTTCTTTGGTTGTGGTGTGCATATTCGCTTTGTTAGAGGTCAGGCTCCAGGACCACCTGTGATGATAGGCATCAATGAGGATCGCCTGTATAGGCTGTGGGGGAAACCCATCTACAACTTCAGGGGTGGAAGTGATGGGATAGTTGGATTGCATTTGAGAGAGCAAGAGGCTCTCCTCAGCAGGCCCACGTGGTGGGAGTGGACTCAGTTGGAGGAGTGGGGATACCTAGATGGTCTCAGTGCAGGTGGCAACAACAACTACAGAGCAGAGCAGGTTGAGTATCCAGACTTAGAGAGGATGGGTCTCTTAGATTCAGAGGGAGAGACGCATAGTGATGTGGACCGTGGAGGGGGCAACTCCAGTGGTAGTACCTCCCTTGCTAAGAGGGAGTGTTAGTGTATGTAGCTTGGGCAGGTACTTTCACACTAGGGGTGCCTAGTAGTGTGGAAGGGCCCCCCATGATGTCTAGACAACTTAGTGATGGTGGGGATCAATTGAGTCAACATGAGATTAAGTCACAACCGTTGGATGTGACTTAAGTTGTCTCAATGCTTGATTAAGTCCCCATCGTCAGATCTAGATCTTGAGGTGAAGATCTAAGGGCTAGGATTGAATGCGAGAAAGGCTAGGGTTTATAAAACACCAAGAAAGCCTCATTTCTCATTATCTCAAGAGAAGTCAACCAGCTGAGTGAGAGTGGTTCTTCAAGAGAGATCAAGTGACAGGCTGAGTTGAACCAGTCAAGAAGAGGCCGAGTTGGGTCGAACCAGAGGAGAAGGGGTTGAATTAGATCCCAAGAGGTCTCCAGGGGCAAGATCTCAGCTAGGGAGGGAATATACAAGCTGCCAAGAAAGGGAACGAGTCACCCAGAAGTTGCATCAAGCAGAGAGGGGGGTCGTACGATTCGTACAAACTGGTAAGGAAGGCCGAGAGAGGGCCGTACTAGTGAGTTGGGGTCAAATTGAGTGAGACTGAGAGTTTTGCAGCCACCAGCATCCAACCAAAGGAGAACTTGTGCCATTACAAGGGTGCCATATAGTAGGTACGACTGCCCAGCTAGAAAAACTGTACGGAGCCGTACAACTGGTACAGCCTCCAAACCAACATCACTGTAATGTTTCATGAATCATTGACTGAGAAATAAAAGTATTGAGGTTTTTCCGAGAGGAGTGGGGTTTCCAGGATAAACTTTAGTTATATTTTGTGTGGCTGTTCTGTTTTCCGTATTGTTTCTATTTATGACATAAAATGTGCATTTCCAGCGACATAAACCAGGTCCGAAATTTATCTTAGTTGTTGGTTTAAATCTGAGATTTTTTATGTTGTAAATGCTTCATTTATTGCAGTGTTGCAAATATCATTTTAGGGAATATATCACTGAGGGTTTGATAAGAAACTTATTGAAAATATCAGGCAAAATATTGACAATCATAAGCTTGGACTTGGAAAACTATGGAAAACTTGTTAAAATCAGCAACAGGAAAAAATCGGAAATATGGGAGAAATTGGAGAAAATGCAACACATTATTGCCATTCTTATCTATGTGACTCATTAGTTTTACAAACTGGGTGTCAATGGAAATGATGATGATGATGATGATAATAATATTCAAAGGGCACATGTCCAAAAGACATGTCTATTCATGTATGTGACCATTCAATGTGTACTTATACTCCAGGTCACATGTTATTTTGATCATCTCTCATATTATATATTCAGTACATTGTTTTAATATGTATGGATTCCTTTTTTATTATTTTTTATCATGTGGTTCACCGCACCGGAGATCGGTGCTAGCTACGTCCACAGAGAACCCCCCGAAATCCACGAAGGAACATGGGAAGCCGGTTAATTTTCGGAATAATGGGTGCTCAACAACAAGAGCGTCTTATAGACCCATTACGGGCACACACATGTCACTCCAAGGATTTGAACCTGGGTGGGGAGGATAACAATCATTCCTCCCAACCACCGAGGATACATCCGATGGACATGGATTCCTTTATGTTATCTTATTTATATTGGATATTCACCATTCAATGAATCTTTCTGCTGCCAATAGTGAAGGAAGCCACATATTTGTTAAGAGGAGAAGCAAAGTTAATTCTGAATCAAATTGCGGTCTCTAGGCAGGTAATTCAAATCCACTGGCAGTTTTGTCTGGACTCAGAAGGGCAACAAAATTCTAATGCACATTCATCAGATCACATACTCTGTGCATTGGATTCAACTTTTTTCTTCATTCACATCAACCGCTGCGACTATCAAACATAAACACCGCTACTGCCTACTAGCACCCTAGTAGAAAGTCCAACCACGTGCTACCTTGGGTCAACAAAATGGGAATTGCACCACTGTCACCTCAGTACGATACCCCTTCACTTTAGGCCAGCTCCAAAGGCCAAGTGGGGTCTCCCTATCTACTGATGATAGATCTATGAGTAAATCTCTTTAGTGAATTAATACATTGCAAGCTTATGATTTACTTCAACGAATCCACAATATTTATGACAATGTAAAGTACAAGGATTCCAACAAGTGATTAAATGCCTTAAGATAACTTTTCAAGATCAATAGCATAAAACCAAAAACTATCCACTTAAGAGAAAAGAGATTTTCCAGTTATATGGCTTTAATTAGTAGCATTAGTGAGTCTGAGCCTTCTACCTTTGAGGAGGCAACAAACCAATATGTTTGGAAGGATGCCATGATGGAAGAGTATAGTTCCATCATGAGGAACGATGTGTGGGAGATACTAACGAGGCCTGAGGGAAAGTCAGTGGTCATTTCTCGATTGATCTTTAAGATCAAGCATGTTGTAGATGGCAACATTGAGAAGTACAAAGCAAGGTTCGTGGCGAGAGGGTTCTCCCAAAAGGAGGGAGTGGACTATGAGGAGATGTTTACACCCGTTGCTAGATATGCATCTATTGGGGCAGTTATATCTATTGCTTCAGAGAGATGGGGTGGAGGATTCATCAGATGAATGTGAAGACTGCCTTCCTCAATGGGGTGATTGAGGAAGAAGTATATTTTGTGCAGCCTCAAGGATTTGAGGTGCATGGGAGGGAGTCCCATGTATGCAGATTGAAGAAGGCCTTGTACGGACTTAAGCAGGCACCTTGTGCATGGTACTCAAGGATTGATGGGTACCGACTTGGTTTAGGCTCCAATAAAAGTGAGGCGGATCCCAACTTGTATTACACACTTGTTGGAGATGATCCATTGATTTTAGTGTTGTATGTTGATGATCTCTTTTTGATAGGATCGGAGAAGCTCATAAGGATGTGCAAGGAGGACCTTGCTACAAAGTTCGAGATGAAGGATATTGGATTGATGCACTACTTTTTGGGACTGGAGGTGTGGCGGGAACCAGGAGAGATTTTCCTTGGGCAGGGCAAGTATGCAGTTGAAATCTTGAAGAAATTTAGGATGGAGGATTGCAGGTCGATGTCTACACCTATGATCACTAACTTGAGGAAGCTTAATGCTTTTGAGGATGTGTTAGTGGATCCCACTTTGTACAGGCAGTTGATCGGGTCCTTGATGTATCTGGTCAACACCAGGCTAGATATTTGCTTTGCAGTGAATACACTCAGCTAGTTCTTTGCAGTGAATACACTCAGCCAGTTCATGGTGGAGCCGAGGAGGGTTCATTGGGTGGTAGCAAAGCATGTGTTGAGATATCTTCGTGGTATAGTGGGCTTTGGACTGAGATATCTTAGAGTTGGTGGAGTGTAGTTGTAGGGGTACATAGATTTGGACTGGGTAGGGAGTGCAATGGATAGGAAGAGTAATTCTGGATGTTGTTTTAGCTTGGGGTCAGCAGTGATCTCATGGTTTAGCTGGAAGCAACACTCGGTGGCACTTAACTTAGTAGAGGTTGAGTACACGACAATGAGTCTGGTGAGTTGTGAGGCCATTTCGCTTCACAAGATGTTAACAAGGTTATTTGGTCTTGAGATGGGGCCTACAGTGATCCACTGTGTTAACCAAAGTTGTATCAAGCTTTTGGAGAATCTAGTGTTTCATGACAGGTCCAAGCATATACAGATCATATACCACTTCATTAGAGACAGGGTCCAGAGAGGTGCTGTGAGATTGCAATACATATCCACAGGTGAACATATAGCAGACATTCTCACCAAGCCTTTAGTGAAAGGGAAATTTGTTTTCTATAGGAACAAGCTGGGGGTGGTGGAGAATCCCTTAATTGCTAGGAGGGAGTGTTGATTTCTATAGCTTCAGAAGGTCTTCTACATTGGCTTGGTGTCTTAGAATGTGGAAGATAAATTCTCTTTAGGTGGTTGTTCGAGAGGAGCAACTAATATGAGTTCCTTCCTAAGTTTAATTTAGGAAAAGTACATTAATTAAATTATTTGATTAATGTAGACTTTGGGCTAAAGTTTTCTAAGGATAAATAATTAATTATTTAAGTGAATTAGATCTAATCTCCACCGTTGAGCTAAGAAGGCTAGGATTTAATCTTATCCCTCTATCACTTTGGAGCTATGTTGTAGGAAACGTCCCAACCCCCCATGTTTCCTAGGCTGGTACGATACGAAACGTGGAAACGAGTACATTACGACCAAGAAACGCCACTGGCCGTACCGTATGACGTTTCTCAAAAGGGAAACGTCGTACGGTACAACTGACGGCGTTTCTCAGCCGTACGGTACGACCGACTGCGTTTCCTGGTCGTACCGTGCCCATACGACCTGGTTTCCTTGGATTTTAAAGAGGAATTAGGCAAAAAAAGGGGGCCGTGGGGTACCCAAACTGCCAGTTAGTTTTAGTTAAGGCCTTTTTTGCCTTCTCCAAATAGAATTAAGATGATTTTCTGTCTTTTTGTTTTAATTAAAAAAAGAAAGTTCTAGATGCAAACCAAAACCCTAAATCTCCTTCCTTCGCTATAAGAAACCACTTGCTTCACTCATTCCTCACACTTTCATTAGCAAGAGGAGCTTCCTACAACAAGAAGAAGGAGATTGTGTGTGGTTTTAGTGAGCAGATTTCTTCTCTATTTGGTGAGTAGATTTATTTTATGTTTGCTTAGCAAGTTAGTAGTTTTTTTTTTTTCTCTTGGTTTGCAAAATACAATTTTCTGTTTTGTTTGGTGAACACAGTTTTCATTTTCTTCTTTTCTTGCAGCATTCATGGCTTCTCAAAGTGCTGTTTCATCTACTCCTAGAGCTGTTGAAGTAAGCAGGCAGCAGGAATACTATCCTCTTTGGAGGCATGTTACCAGGGTCAAGGCTATGAGTGCCGATGGAGGTTCATGGGAATGGAAGTGCAATTTATGCAAGGAGGATAAGATCTTCAAGGGCTCTTATACAAGAGTCAAGGCTCACATTTTGCATGAAGGGAAGGGTATTGAAGGTTGTCCACATACCCTTGATTTGCAGGTGAGGGATAGATTCCATAAAGAGCATGATGATGCTCAAAAAATTAAGGATAATAGGGCAAATATTGCTATGCATGGCAGTAGAAAGCATCCTCCTTCCTTGGGTGTTAGCAATGAGCTAAGGATTGTTCACGAAGCAAGGAAGAGGAGGGCGCTAGAGGTAGAAAATGAGATATCCAAAGGCCCTGGAGGACGAGGTGTAACTTCAGACAGTAGATTGATGAAGATGTTCAACAACCAAAAGAGAGAAGAAACATAGTCAAGAGTGACAAGGGCCATATTTGCATGTGGCACCCATTTAATGTGGTTCGGTCCCCCTATTGAAAGGATATGGTGAAGGCAATTAACGAGGCTCCTCAAGGTTTCAAGGGGCCAAACTATGAAAAACTCAAAAGAATGTTGCTGCAGAAAGAGAGGTCATTGATTCATGATATTCTCAAACCAGTTCGCAGCTCATGGACCAGCTCAGGGGTTTCCATTATCTATTATGGATTGACTGATACAAAGTGGAGGCCCTTGATCAATGTTATTGCATCATCATTGTTAGCGTCAGAAGTCACCCCTGGATTGCAGCAGGAGCAGAGCCCAACGCCCATCAGTTTATGTCACGATTTGTTTAATGAGGTGATCAAATGGAGGTTAACTCAAAACGATGTGGTTCTAACTTCGAAACTAGGCCAGGCATGCATGGGCAAGTGAGGTCTTAGATAACTTCAGACAGTGAGTTGTAATAAGGGTGAGTAGGGGGAAGACTTGTATCAGAGAGATGCTAAGGTCTGTAGTAAACATCAGGTTCCTAACAGACTGTGGAAGAAGACATCTAAACGCAAGATCTTCTTACGCTCAAACGCAGAAAACCAGAGAAAACAATAGTGCCACAATAAATCCTTTATCACAACATAATTGCCATAATTCATGCGAATCAGTCTGTCACGAACTCTCTTAGCATAAGATGAAAACCAGGTGGAGTGAAGAAACTGTCTGTCAGTAAACAAGAAATCTTACATGTAAATACATAACCAGAGAACTAGAGTCTGTGCTAAAACTTTACAATCCCCAGCTCTGCTCTACCATCGATCCCTCCAAAATACAAAAAACTGAGTCTATATACTCAGGAAAATTCACTTAACAGAGGCGTGCCCAGTTACCCAGGGCACGGTGTCTTTTCAGTCAAACTCGTACTGAAATCTTTCTTCACGCGCCACCTTAACTGCGCATGGCTCTTGTAAGGAGGGTAGCTGAGCCATTAAGTGCCGAGCTAGCGTGTGCAGACTTCTATGTCTCTTCGAAGACTTTGGCATGGCTTTTTTGAAGAACTGGGTACACAGGATCCTCTCGAGCAGACCGCTTGCCAGACCTTCCATACCTTACACTTAATGCATGAGAAGAGGTTTCACCCACCCCTTCTCGCCTTTATTTACTCCAAGCGAAGGCCGGGAGCGAGATCGTATCCGATGGTACCTGGAGATTGAGACGATCCTTTCGGCGACTGGATTCGGCGCCTTTGGCCCCTTTCAGCACAATTCCTTTCTTTCCCAAGTGACCACGGGCTGTGACCCCGTGTTTATTCCCAGAGCGCTTTCGGCGTTCGCGAACAGAAGGAGTTAATCCTTTCTTCTCGAAATCGCGATGAACGAAACGCCGAGACGGCTTAATCTGGCGCCACGCGCCCTCTGGATCTGACGGTCCTGAACTCTCCCGACAATGCTGTGGGCCCCAGGTCCTGGACGCTCTCGTTATTTCGTGCATCGGGGAAAGATGGAGCTGCTTCTTGCGTTTCGAAGTTGCGATGGGCGAAGGGGCGAGAGAAATTAATCGCGCATCACGTAGCCCTCTTTTGATCGGACGACCCAGAACACTTTCGACAATACTGTGGGCCCGTCATTAAAAGTGCTTTTTATTTCGCGATTCGCGAGTCGGAGACCCTTAATTCCTCTTCTTCAACTCCCGCTTCCCGAGACGGCGATACGGGCAGGGCTCCCTTTCTGGTTAGCGCTCTCCACATGTAACCTTTGGCTAGGGCCCCAGTACTCGCGCCTCTCGCTACTCGGGACCTCGCGGGTTGGAGTATCAGACTTTGGCATTCTCCCTTCGTAAAGTCCCGAGACGCGATGGTCAGCGACGGTTGACCTCCTCCGGACACTTTTCGCAACTCGGAATCTCGCGCAATCAAAAGGATATGGTCCACCCTTCGAACTCACGAACCCCGAGCTCAAGGAATAATACTGCGCTTGAACTGCTTGCGATCAACGACCCTCATAACTTCGCGAGTGCCTCCTGAAGGATTCCGACCGTTGACTTCCTTAAAACTTTAAGCGCTATACTTGACGCGACTCGGTTAATCTACAATTACCCATCAATCGCTGTTCTGCTCTGTTGCTGAATCCTTTCCGCTGGAGAATAAAATGCCCGCTCGCTTGATTTTAAGTCCGAAAAGGACTTCTTTTATGCGCTGCGCTTGGGTGCTCTTCGAGCAACCTGCAGATCTGTGTATCCCGATGCCGAAGACAAGAAATGTTGCTAACATTAGGCTCCATGGGGGATAGAGTCGTCCCTGTGATGCTCTAAGGACTCATTTTGCAGTTCCAGTGTCTTGCTGTTGGGCTATGGATTCATTTACTAAGCCGAAACAATAAAAGTAAAAGCAAAGAACAGATAGGAAAATATTTACAAAACATAGGAGCCACTGAAGGCTCAGACGAAACATTTTTTAAGAAAATGCCCATTTACTGGGCTGTTGAAAACTCCTTCGCCTTCCAAATCTTGTAGCTGATATGTGTTATTTGAGAAGACTTCAGAGATTCTGAAAGGCCCAATCCATAGGGCTTCAAATTTGCCATGCTTGCCCTTGTCTTGCTTAGGAGCATCCCATTTCAGCACCAGGTCTCCTATCTGGAACTCCTCCTTGTTGGCTTTCTTATCGAAAACTCGCTTGATCCTCTGCTGATGGTCCTGAACTCTGATCATCACCTGCTCTCTGACCTGCTGGACTTCTACGAGTTGATGAATCCTTCTGACCATGTCAT
>SNQJ01S0168073.1:10020-20820 GCA_010110895.2 Picea sitchensis
CCCCCCCCCCCACTGCTAAAGGCAGAACAACAAGGGGGCTTCGGAATGAAAACTCAGTCGTAGATCTGGGCGGGTGGACTCTGGCCATCCATATCTGCTCACTACTTACCTTAATGCGCATTCGCGCCCCGACTTAAAGACGACATCTCTTCCTCACATCTAACGGTCGTCACATACCCTGAGATCCTTCGAAAGAATCTCGTTCGTTCATCGGGGTTTATCATCACGAGAGTCCGAAATCTCGATCACGGGACTTTCGAATTCTCGATCCCTGGTTTCCCGATGCAGTTAATCTCTCGACACGTAACCTCCGTGAATCAGACGGTCCAGATCTGTCCCGGGATTTCCACCATGGAAAGTCCCCATCTCTCGTCACTAGGACTCCCGATCCTGCAATTCTCGATTCCCCGAAATGGGTAATCTCATGAAATGTGACCTCTGTCAATTGGACGGGTCAGATCTATCCCGGGTTTTTCTCCACGGAAAATCCCGAACCCTCGTCACCAGGACTCCCGAGTTCACGATTCTCGATTCCCCAAAATGGGTAATATCATGACACGTGGCCTCCGTTCAGATCTATCCCGGGGTTTTCACCACGAAAAATACCGAACCCTCGTCACCAGGACTCCTAAATTCGCAATTCCCGATTCACTGAAATGGGTAATCTCATGACACGTGGCCTCCGTCAATTGGACGGTTCATATCTATCCTGGGGCTTTCGCCCCTATACACTGGGGTTTTAACCCTCAGGTAACTCTTGATAGATCCAACGACTGTCTTGTTTTCCAACCGAGATCTGACAGCTCAGTTTGGTTCCTACCCATGCATTCTTCCACGACTCCCTGGACGTGGAAAAATAAACGGTCCATATCTTCTCATGGACCTTGGGGATCTACAATCCCGATCTCTTAGCTACCCACGAAGACACAAAGAAACCAAGTGGTAAGTCGTTTAATACCCTACTTTATCCTACCAATCTAACGGTCGGGTGTGACTGCAGATTTCCCGATGGAATCTCATTCGTCGATCAACACCTATTTAGGGTCAAGGTACTTAACCTTCCAGCTTCTTCTTACTCCGATCTGATGGTCGTGGGTGGCCACAGATCTCTCGACGGGATCTCATCCATCGATTCGACACTTCATCCTTATGCTGCCATATTGGGTTTTCAAGAGGATCGTTCCTCCTTGTGCAGGGTTACTAATGCCTTGCGCCTTCACATTCTCTTTCCCAGTTCTTGATGGACTTTTCAAGGAGGGTATCTCTATGGGTAGGTTTTTACCCAGGGTACTATCTGAGGCATATAAGGGTACCTTTCTCCCAAAAATCAAACATGTGGTCTGAATTAGGTCGGTAAGAATATAAATAGCGATTTATGAAGACATAAGCCATACGTAGTATTTCCATTATAAACATGCATCTACCAGTATTGATCAAAACACCATACAAACATTCTTACAATGAAATCATTCACAGTTTCACAGCTTATGAGCATAATTATCAGAATAAACATATATATTTCAAGATGCCAGAGGAAAAACACTTATCATAAATAACACCAGGGGTTAAGAAACTACTGAGAGGGGTGCTTGTTTCCACCCAACCGTAGGCTTAGTGACTCCCAATGGATTTACCACTAGCCACCCCTGAGCTGAGACCATGATGTTGTGAGACTGCGTCTCTATCTGCCAGTGACCAAAAGAGAAGGTTACTCTCCTTCCTCTATGCTATCACTCACTCTGCATATTTCCATAGTTCTCTTCTTCCCCTCGTGTCTGCCCCCAATCACTTCTACCCCACGCCTTATCCTCTTGCGAGGTTGCATGTGGCGCGATTTCCCTTGCACTGGTTAGTCATGATGGCTCTACGGATGGGCGATTCACCTCCCCATCCCTCATTAATTCCTGAGGAGCCATCAACCTGCCAGCCTGCGAGACATTTAATTCAGAGCCAGCGAGTTGCTTTTGTTTCTTCGGGCCAGTGAAGTCCAAATACGGTATTAATTCTCAGTGGAAGTTAACGCCACCTTTCCAGGTGCCTTCCACCGCCATCGTGGTCTCTTTTTCTACACTTCCCCTCTCAGCAGTCCTACAATATAAATTCATAATGTTATTCACATTCATTGACCTTTTCCATAAGGTCCATTCACATCACATATTCACATTCATGAGTTTTCCACAGTTCTGGCCAGTCCAGTTATTTTTACAAACTGGGGGAAACAGGGTGTTACAGTGGCTCAGAAAAAGGTATGGAAAACTTTTCCCATTCAAATTGGTATGTTTACATTGTTAGATTTTGGTCATACCAAATTTGAAGCTGTAGCCTTGACATATGTCAAATTAGTTGACATCGAATTCAAAATACATGATCCACATAAGGTGGTAGAGAATTATTTGGCTCAATTCAACATGAAAATATACATCCACGAAGAGTATCCTTATGATGATATTTTCAGAGGAGCTAGATCCTATGAAGAAGTTCAAAATGGATTTCAGACTCTTCCTCCCGACTAATAGGCTGGTTTCCTCAGCTTCCAAAAGCATAGAAGAAACAACTTACCTAATATTTTAAAAGGTGATTCAAGTCCCATTAAATCTTCCCAGGAAGCTAAACCCGTAGAATCTCAGCCAGGTTGCTTCAGTTAGAATGACGCTGAAGAAGTTTTGAAGCATTTAGACAGATTATTTAAAGAGATTAAAACATCACTGCTAGGTCTACATGATCAACATATATTAGCCCACTTTGAAGATTTCATGAAGCAGGGACAAATTGTTTACCCTTCAACACCAGTTACTTCTGCTACCATCCTAAGAACAACCGGTCCAGAAATCTCCACAACAATTATCTCTCCTATTCCATCTTTAACCCCTTTAGCAACCAGTTTTGGAACTACTAGTTAAGAGGTCATTCACATAAATGAAATTACTCCCATATTGCATGAAGAAATTCCTCCCTCAAGTTTCTTTTTCAAAAAGAAAAGGAAAGTTATTGTAAAGAAAGAATCTCAGCAAAAAGATGGAGTAGTTACTAAAAGACAGAAAATAGTGTATGATGGAAAATGCCAAAATGATCCCGAGTTTGCCAAAGAGGTTGCAGATTCACTAGGGGATTTTACCGCTTCCAACCAATGGTCAGTGGATAATCTGACCAAGCAACTGCAAAAAAAATCTCTCTTGGTAGAACAAATGTAGAATGAACTGGAAAACACAAAACAAATTGTCAGGAGAAGAATGAAGCAAGACATAGAGCAAATTAGATTAAATTATCAGTAGTAGTTGAAGAAGTTATAGGAGAAAATTGAGATGATTTAATAGATTTCACAGACCAACAAATCCATGATTACTCAGCGGGAAAATTTTATAGAAATGCTACAAGATAAATTAGTCCTAGTGGAGAACACGACAACATACATTACTTCTTTCAAAGAACAAGCATCTGAAATCAATGAGAAGCCAAAAGTTGTCCAACAGGATCTATATCAAAAGGTGGATACTATTCAAAAATACTATAAAGCAATAAATATTTCTCTAAAAAGTATTTATATGAAAGAAAATGATGACATTTTGGCTAGATCCAAGTTCCAGGAATTCATTATATGGAGGCAAAAATACAATATCCCTGGTCTCACTCCTTTCTCACAACATGAACAAGTGAAGGGTGAAATGGCCTTGAAAGTTTGGGAAATGAATCTAGAAGAAAGTAAGAAGCTTTCCAGAGAGGCAAAGGAGAATTTTTTGAACACCCTGCTGGTCGTCGACCAAGTTTTGGAGAACCTTGGTCATGTTTCTTCGACAAGATGGTCAAAAACGAAGTGCCAGGTGAAGCGGAGATCGCGGGATATCACCCCCTTTTGTGTGCTTTTTGGGTTTAGGGTTTATGTAACGGATATGGGATGTCTGCCCATGGGTTTACCCATGTTTAGGCCCCTTTTGTAAAGTATAAATAGATATCTAGGTGATGTATTTAAAGGAGGTGTTAAGTAAGTTGTAAGCTAGGGGTTATGTGCAAATAGTTGTAAATGCTTTGTGCATACTGTGTGTTGAGAACTTGCAGAGCTAAGTGCAAGTGATTGTAAGAAGGATATGTTTTGTGCCAAGCTCGGGGAAGGAGGATTTGACAAGGTGCGCGCAGATCTCTTGTCCTATGCAGAGTTGGTTTTGTGGCTCTGTGTATTGAAAGAAGATAATAAAGAGAAAAAGAGTTGGTGGACATAGCTCCACGTTGATGTGATTTATTCTTAGTGCTGAATCTTTATGTATGTTAGATGCATCTGATATATTATCTTAGTGCTTAATAACTTGGATGAATACTAGGTATGTTGATTCCATGTGCTAAATGGTCAGATATGCTTAGATCTTGTTGAATATTGTGCTATTCTATAATTAGGGTTTTACTTGCGATGTGAATAAAGGGTTAAATACTAATGAATGTTAACTGCTAATTTCTCTGTTAAGTATTGTGATCATAGATCTATGTCCCAGCTAGGTTGTAGACACTTGAGTCTTGCAACCCCCCCTCCCTCTACCTCAGGTGAGACTTCATCTACTTCGCAGGTGTTGCCAAAAGGGTCGGTAGTTAGGGTTTTGTTGGTGTGTTGTTGAAGCGTTGAACCCTGGGTCTACCCCTATGCCAACAAATGGTTATGTTGTCGAGACTTGAAACTGTGATTGTTGGGAACTGGAGAAAAGAGAGATTTGTGTGTAGACATGTTGCCCTAGTGCACAATACTCTACTTGAGTTGTGAAGCCCTATGCTAAGAAGAGAAGATCTGAAGAAAAGAGGTTATATCTTAAATCTTTGTGCTCTGATAAAGGTAAGGTAAGTGGAAATTTGTGTTTCGAAAGAATGGATCTAGGTATATTTGATAGATTTCATCCTAGTCTGAAAACTAGCGCACAACTAGAAAAAATAAGATGTGATATGAATAGATCTAATAAAATTAGCAAAATATATGCTATTTCTATGCATAGAAATAATTTTTGGACTAACAAGCGAATGCAAGATCCTAGAAAGAATTGTTTGCAGGTCCATCACTGTGATCCCAGTGCACAGTATAGGAAATATTGGGGATCATTTAATAGAAAGAGAGGATTAACTCTTTGTTATAGTTGCAGAAGACTGGGACATCTTGCTAAGGAATTCCCTGGTAGAAGTCCTATTTGCCTTTGTTATAAATCTACTGGACATGAAGTTTTGGATTTCCCTAGAATGATTGCTAAAATTGAAAACATGAACATAAGAAAAGAAAACCATGAGGAAGGTCAAGAGACTAAGAATATGTTAAAGAACCAGAAAGAATCAGAGGCTATATTATTGCAGATGAAAGAAATATTGAATGATCACAGAGACATCAGTTTATCAGAGATTTTAAAAGAGAAAGTGTGCATAGAAACAAGAATAGGAGACTTCGACATAGATTGTGTATTGGATGCAGAAACATAGGTGAACATTATGACAGAAAGTACTTGGGAAATCTTAGGAAAGGCTGCTATGATTCCTTCATTGGGAGGAATAGGATTGTTTAAAGGAATGTTGATAACCTTATGTGGAAGACTTGCCCATGTACCTATGGTTTCTCATGGAACATCGACAGAAGAATAATTCGAGATCATTAAGTTTGCTGAGAACAATGCTCCCTTTGCACTTTTGTTAGAAAAGACCTGGATCGAGAGAGATCAGACTCGAAGGAGAGAAGAAGAGGAAGCTATAAAACAAAAAAAGCAAGAATTAAGGGATTTCATGGCTAAGAGAATAACACGCTTAATAGAAGAACAAGAGGACAAGTCAAAGAAACTGAGGGCCAGAGACTTCGCTGTCGAAGTTGAAAGAACACAAGAAGACTTAAAGAACCTATCCATGCAGGACAATAGAGCACCTACTCCAGAAACAGTAAGAGAAGAAGTATTATCCTCGAAAATTGTGAAAGATCCTCTACAGTGCGAAGTTACTATGCCTATAAAGGAAAAGAACAATAATGGAAAGAGGAATCCAAAGATGCAGATCACAAGAAAGAAAGCTAGAAATTTCAGTAAGAAGAAAGAAAAGCTAGAAAAATTGCAGGAGGTTCCAGAGAGCACTTAGAAAAAGGATGACTTGCAGAACTTGAACCTCGTCGGAATAGAAAAATAACACCGACTGACACTTATCCATGGCGAAGAAATATGACCGTTGGAGGTGTCCTAATCATTAGAACGATGCGCCAGAACGACTAGAAACACAATTATTTCTGGAATGTTCGCCATTGGACCATTGGGACAGTGCCATAATGGATGCAATTGTATTGATCGAGGCATTCCTACCCATTGGAGGAGTCTGTTATGACATTGTCTATTTATCCCATCGAATGTTGCACCAAGGACACTTTTTCAAATTGTGATTATCCGAGCCCACAGAGAACTAATCGCTTTCATGCAATTCTTATTGTAACCTTGCCCTCCATTCTACTACCTTGATTATTTGTTCACTGACCCGATATATCTTATCTCGAGCATGTATGTTGGGAGACCTTACTGCAGTAGATAAATCAGTTGAATAAATCATCATAGACCTCATGGTTGAGAAGGTCCTATCCTCATGAGTACAAGCCTCGTCGACATGAGGAGTGCAATCATCCCTATCGATTGCACATCGATATGGGCCCTCTTGAACCGTGACAGAGAAGAGAAGTAAGCATCGTGACGACTTGGAAAACATGAATCTCATCCCATCAATCTCGCCCGACTATATCCCGCCTCTGGATGGCATGGCTAGTCATGATAGCGTCCCGAGATACTTCGAATATACACTGATTATTGTGTACCTCCTGAAGGGGATACACGTAGTTGGATTGCAATTAGGACAAATTATGATGCTAAAGATTAGTGACTTCAACTTAGGAGACCACAAGAACTATGGCATGCTTGCACCTCACAAGTACTTGAAAAATACAACAAGGAAGAAGTCGAAGATAATTCCCCAGCCATGGACCATGGACATCGCAAGATCAACCATCCTCAATGTGATGAAGATACCACACTTTGGTAGACATTAGAAGGTTAACACATGAATTAAAATCCTCCTGTCATTATACCATGGTGGTTACCTATGGTTGGATCGGTGCATCATAGTAGATCCGGTGTTGATCCATCAGATCACAAGATTAAGCATGCAAGGACCTGACCCTGAGGATTTTTACCCAGGGAAGGCTACAGATTGAGCCCTGGCGCAACACATAAAAGAAACCTATGATGATGTGGAGAAAGGGAAACAAGGCTACAAGGTATCCTCCATCCAGAATGGCATAGTGTCATTAGCTTTCCAGTTGATCACTGGTAATCTTGTCAAGAAGAACCGACCAACGCAGGTCATGGGGTTCATCATTGACCTTGCAGGAAAATGCATCGAAGGGATGCAAATGAACTGGACGAGCTACATCGTCAACCAATTAGAGAAAGATTTCCGTGAAGCACAGGACCATGGCTATGAGTTTCATTTTAGCTGGTTGTTGATTATCATTGCCTTCATTACTTGGGAGATGCCGGAAGGAGCGACCTTCCTTGAAATTGAGTCGTCTGAACCTCTGGCTGCGAAGTTCACTATGCTCTGGTATTCGAGCAACATGGAAAAACAATGGAAATACAATGCGGTGTTCCACACATATTATTTATAGCTGAAGAGGACCATTGAATATTTCCCTCGCATGACGTTGAATACCCTGTACAGGTTTAGGCCACTTGAAAAGTTTTGCACAGATAGGCATTTCATTTACATCAATGCTCATGGGAATGAACACAAGGAAGAGCTCCAGTCCTATTATAAACTCATAGAGGATGAAATGGAATAAATAACCAAGGAAAGTCCTGTAGAGTTCCTTGTACTAGTCGAACAGAAAAAACTCTCTGACCCCGACCTCATTGGAATTACTGTAGTCACTCGAGAAGAATATGATGGACCCAACAACAAAAGGAATAAAAATAAGGAAGAAGTACAATAATTGAGCAGCGCATCAAAGGAAACTACACCAAACTCACCTGAAGGAGAAGGAGGTGGCGAAGTAGACAAAGAAGAGGAAGAAGGGGAAGAAAAAAAATAGGAACATGGCAAAGTAACACCACCTAAGGATCCCATCACAGAGGCTGAGAAATCCAAGAAAATAAAGGGTTCCCCGAAGAAACCTTCATCAAGAAATAAGTCAAAAGCCAATAAACCTCCATTTCAGACTGTGCTCACGGTAGATGATATTGACCTCATCATCGTTGTTGTATCAGATACCTCAGGACATTTTGCAGTGAAGCAAAGCTAAATAGGAGACAATGTTTGACAGGATTGAGGAGGAGCTCAAATGGGTACAACATGTTCTTTATTCAAGCCACACAATGTCTACTGCACCGTTTTCAGAAAGGGACATAGAAGTAGGAGATGAGCCTGCTCGGATACGCAGATTAGCAGAGTTGACCGAGGCTCACCTTTGTTAGTCTAGCAGGAAAAAGAGCAGGCCACAGAGGCATTAAGGAAAGAAAAATAAGAAGCCCTAGATCAACATCGGGTTTCATAGCATGAGAAATATGACGTTCAAGTGAAGTTTGTAGAGGATAAAGCACAGATCCGGAAGGAAAAAGAAAAGTTGCTCACAGATCATATGGGAGTCAAGGAGGTAGTCACTAGAGCACTTCGCTCTGTGCCAGGCCTCACACATATAGAAGAAGACACAGTGGAGAGTTAAGTGGAGAAGCTCACTGAAGCTATTCAACAGCTTCAAGCAAGAGTGACTGAATTGGAACTGCAAGTCGTGCCAAGCACTATGTAGGAAGTGCGAGACCAAAGAGAAGAAACTATCAGGAGCGCAGTCGAAATAATCAAGGAATTGGCCTTAGAATGTAAGAATTTAAGAATTCAAAGTGCGCAGACCTATGATAACCTTGCAAATGACCCATAACTAAGGACATTGGAGTCATAGCTTCAAGAGGAAAAGAAATAAGCAACGATAGTACAAGCACAGTTGAAGCCGTTGTCAGCAGTTGAGAGGATGAAAAGGTCCTAGGAATAGCGCACCATTCAGAAATAGGTCCATGCCATCTAGAGTAAAGTCATGGAAGTGGCCCAGAGGTTACATCCAGCGCAGGATGAATCCTGCACACTTTTTGAGTAGATTGAGGGACAAGGTGCACAACTAGAACAAGTAATCACCATGGTGGAACAACGATTGGAAGGACCAGTGACCGAGAAAGTTATTTAGGAGTTCACCAAGAAGGAGGCTCTGGTGAAGCAGCAGGTCGAAGAATATCAAGCCAAGATCAAGGCCTTTGAAGCAGCGTTTCCCAGATCAGAGTGACTCAGGATGAGTCACAGGTGAGTGTTGGGGGCCTGTTGGCCCTCGACCAAGTTTTGGATAACCTTGGTCCTGTTTGACCATTTTTGGGACTTCGATAGGCTGGTTGAAGACGAAGCACCAGGTGAAGCGAAGATCGTGGGATATCACCCTCTTTTGTAGGATTTTTCGGTTTAGGGTTTATGTAACGGGTATGGGATGTTGGCCCATGGGTTTACCCATGTTTAGGACCCTTTTGTAAAGTATAAATAGATATCTAGGTGATGTAAGTAAAGGAGGTGATAAGTAAGTTGTAAGCTAGGGGGCTAAGTGAAAATAGTTGTAAATGATTTGTGCATACTCTGTCTTGAGAACTTGCAGAGCTAAGTGCAAGTGATTGTAAGAAGGCTCTGTGCTGTGCCAAGATCGGGGAAGGAGGAATTGGCGAGATGTGCGTAGATCTCTTGTCCTACGTGGAGTTGGTTTTGTGGATCTGTGCATTAAAAGAAGATAATAAAGAGAAGAAGAGTCAGTGGACGTAGCCCCACGCTGGGGGTGAACCACGTATATCTTGTGTTGTGATTTCTTTGTGTCATTGATGTGATTTATGCTTAGTGCTGAATTTTTATGTATGTTTTTTAAGAACCAAATTTCAATATAGCATAGAAAAACCTCAGAATAAATACTCAACGCCTTGAAAAAGAAATAAATTTAGATAATAAGCCTCTTCGTGGGGAAAACCTCCTTATTCCTACATAAATGTACAATTCTAAGATGATTCCAAATGAAAATGTCTCCTTGGTATATATAGGAGACTAGGAGGTATAATTACAACTAATAAAATAAAGCTGACATAAATAAAATAACATTACTAATGTAATATGCCCCAATTAAGGGGTTACGAGCCACTATTTAGGGCTTAACATGCCCCTCCCCTTGAGACAAGTGTTTTCTGCAACACTTAAGTAACTCTGGATGCTTCTATATAAAAGACTCATCTTACCAAGTGGAATCTTCAACAGGTAGTTTCCTCCATTTAATTAGATACTCTGAAATGGATCTGTTCCTCAGCTGGTAAGTTCTTGTGTCAGTGATGGCTTCCAGCTCCAATATGATTTTTCCTTCCTCATCAATTTCTGGCAATATAGTTTGAAATGGGATCTTATCACCTATAACCTTCTTTAAGCATGAAACATGGAAAACTGGGTGTACTCGTGAAGATGCAGGCAACTCCAATTTGTATGCCATAGTAACAATATTTTGCAACACCTTATAAGGGCCATAGTAACTTGGTGATAATTTATTATCTTTCTTGTCTTTCTTCAAGGAAATCTGTTTGTATGGTTCTAGTCTTAAAAACACCCAATCCCCTACTTCTAAAATTATTTCACTATGATGTTGATCTGCTTGTTGTTTCATGCGATTTTGTGCCATGGTCAGGTTTTCCTTTAATATTTGGAGAACTTCTTGTTGATGCTCGATGTGATCTTCCACTGCTTGAACCTTATATTTTT
>SNQJ01S0168074.1:4128-20470 GCA_010110895.2 Picea sitchensis
CCATAAATAGAAGGTTCTCCAATACTTTATCATTTAAATATTCCTTCTTGATTTTGTCACCTTACTTTATCATTTCTTGATTTTGTCACTTTGACTTCTTTGACCTTGGGGGCTTCAAACCTTCATGTGGGGGTCCTTCATCTTCGTAAGGCCATAACTCTCAAACCATGAGGAGTTATATGACATTCCACATACCACGGAAAATGGCATGACAAGCACTATCCATCTAGGACAGTTTCACCAACAATTTCCTTGATCTTCATCTCATTATTACACATACAAGCATGGGTCCTCCAACCATTCTTCTAGGATAACTCAATCTATAAAGAGTCTTCCCGTGAGGGCTTTCACCATAAGGGGACCACTTTGGATTTCATCCATTTGTGCACCTTATCAATCATGATATTAAAATAATGAGAGCAAGGGTCCTCCAACCATTCTTCTAGGATAACTCAATCTGCAAAGTGTCTTCCCGTGAGGGATTTCACCATAAGGCGACCACTTTGGAGTTCATCAATTTATGCACCTTATCAATAATGATAAGACAATAATGAGTCATCTATACATATTTCCAACAATGCATCATATACCAATGAAACCACAACGATCCATCTTCATCATGTATCAATGACAACTCATTGATCTATCTTCATCATATCAATGACAACTCATTGATCCATCTTCATCTATGCATTCTCATCAAGGAAAATATATATTATATTACATCAATCATCAATCAATCAATCCTTTGACATCAATAAATCACTTGACATCAATCAATCAAACCATTGGCATCAATGACAACATGATCCAACAGATCTTGCACCTTGTTAGGCATAGTATGGATATTGTGTAGCTCAATGGCTTCTTTGTTGTTCCTTCTGCAACTTCTTTGCAGACAATTTTGTATAGGAACTTGTATTCAGAGTTACCAGACCCAAAACCAATGGTGGAAGAGTGCTATTACACTTTCTAGAACTGTATGGATAATTTCCCTGGGACTACCAAAATTCTATCTTTAAGATCCACAACCAATGGCGGAAGAGTGCTATTACACTTTCTGAAACTGTATGGATAAACTATAGCTAGACATACATAACAAAAATTTACCACAAATAACCTAGATTCAATTTCGTCTATGTAAAATTCTCATTGAGTACCACAACTAGCTAAAGTCTATTTTGGCGAGGGTTGACTCAAAGCTTATATAGTGTACTCTAGCTGAATATCCCTTTTTAAAAATTGGGAGTTTCTGTTTAAAAAGATGCACATATCAATTATGTTGAATTTGAAACAAATAATCTCCCTGCTATGAATGTTTACCTGAATATTTCCCCCAATATTTGATCTTATAACGGCCATGGAAGGTCCGAGTTTATCTCCAACATAGATTTTTTTTCTTTTGTTGTGTAAAATCCCCATCAGGGGAAGTAATAAATCTGTAAGAAATAAAGCAAGTATCCCCTTACAGAGAAGAATAAAACATAAGATAATTAAGATTTGAAGGATTATAAGCCACACATACCAAGTACGAGCAACATTGTTCGACATGTTTCAATGAAATGATTGCTCAGAATTTATCCTTCCATCGACTTTACAATTGCAGTCAGGATTTCTCCTTCCATCGAATTTACGATTGTAGTTGTCTCAACTATTGCTTGAACTGCAGGTACAAGTGCAAGCTATGCCATTAGATTCATGTTCAGATGTGAATTCATTATGTTGATCTGTCGGATCTTCTTATTCTATGAATATATAAAGACGAGTTGAGCCCATCAATGTGAAGGGGATCTAAACCCAGTGGTGAGTGTTCATTCCAAAAAATAATTTTGAGATCCGTACTGATTTACAACTATTTCTTCGAGTACATTTATGCCTCCGAGATTATCCAGATACCGTATATCGTGTTGCTCCAGAGATGATTTTAAGGATGGAAATTTATATTAAAATGTAGAGACATGGGCTAATCTTACTAGTCCCTAATATGAAAAATGTAAAATGTTTGGTGATAGTTTTGTAAAAATATTCAAATTTCTAAGGATTTTATATAGTTTCTATAAAATTTTGGCGATTTTTAAGGTAAAATAATTTTATTCTATCAAATTTGGGCAAATCATTTTTTGGGAAAAACCATGGAAAATTAGCCCACTTGTGAAATTTAGCCCCTAAAATCATATATGTGTTGCTCACGTCCAGAATCATGAACCCTCTCTAAGTACGTCAATCATAATGGGGCCTGAAGAAATATAGGCATATTGTCTTTGATTTGACAATGTGACAAAGATCCTTTCGGGTAGAGAGACATCTGTATGTTATTCAATGACCCTTGACATATAGAAATATATATAACCCATCTCATACATCAATGCTAATTGCTATCATTATCTTCCCAAACTATTTAAGGCCTTGTGTGGTGACTGGGGAGGTGGGGAAGTGTTTAAGCATGTTGGCTTTGTCTTTCGTCAACCGTATGGACTCGTTCCGAACAACTTTTTTTAATTCATCATATTAATTAATCTTTCACTGAAATGTGATCGTTGACTTTTGTTGCTTGTCTCTTGCTAAGGGAATATAGCTTCAGGAAGTGGAAGTGGAAGTAGAAGGGAAATAATGTCATCACCTATTATTCTTATTAGTCCTCTCCAATTCTAATTCTTGATGGGCCTGTTGTTACCTGAACTATATAGATTTAACAGATTGGAAGATATACTTGAACTATATAGATTTAACAAATCGGCCAATTTGTTGCAGATTGATTTGGCGTGGCTGGGGTTGAATAAACTACCTACTATCTGAACTACCTGTTTATCGAACACAACACTAGACAGTCGAGACCAAGCGCCCAAGCACCATGCATCATGTCACATGGAGGAGGAGATCACGAGAGGGGCCCAAAAGGAGTGCACTACGCATTTATCGACACCAGAATTAGCGCGCTCAGAGTCCAAGTGTATGCGTTTACAACACTCATCAAATTCCACTAAGAGTCAGCCCATGGGCCCATTAGTTTATTGCATTAGTGTATTTCCCTATTAGTTGTTGATTGAGTGCCAAGCAAGCAAGTCGGGGAAACAGAGTGACATCATATTCTGTAGACAAGAGAGTGTGGAGAATCACTTCCAGTTGGAAGGAATTTCGGCAACATCTTATAGTAGTCTTAATTAGGGAAGGCGTACCTCAATGGGAGGAGGTCGAGTGACCTGAAAGAGGAAGGAGATTATTTAAGGTATCAAAGGAAGGTGTGGCCTATTCATCAGATAAGAAAAGAAATAGATAAACCAAATATCCTGAAACAAGGACAGTGCACGAGTCATCAAGCGCCAAGTCACATGGAGTAGTCCCACAAAGGGCAGTGCACTAGAGGATAGCTCATACTGAGAGGTAAGAACAAAAACAACCCCTTCCAAAGAGAATAGAACTCAGAGCTCATAAGATAAAATAAAGAGATAATGGAGAGGTAATGAAATTGGTTCGATCATTTAATCAGGTGGGCCTTCCTAACACTCATCTTTCCCTGTTTCGGGTACTGAACATGTCTTTCTATTTTTCCAATTTAAGGCCTATTTAATACCATAAACATGCTTCCCATTTGAGACATTAGTACCGTGTGAATATAATCCACCCTTTCTTTCCCCAAGAGGGACAACCCGATCTACGTGAGAAAATGGACGGAAGCTTCTCATGGACAACTCTCACCTTGTGGTAGAAAAGGGATGGAATGAAAAGGTTGTAGAAAAGGGATGAAATTAATAGGTTGAACACACGACTACGGGGCTATGACATGAGAAAGTGAAAACAAAGACGTAACCAATGAACCATGCATATCCAAAGCTAGAAATATGTATTATTTATATTAACTAGAGCACTTTATTAGTACGTATCATGGTGATTATTATATCATTCCTTTATTTCCCCGAGCGTAATTGAAAACATCGGGTTAAGGATTGTTACCCATTTAGGAAATAGTAATTAATCTCATAACATGGATAAAATTGTAAGTAAGTTAATTCGCTTAGTACTAATTCATGACAGAACCTATAAAAGGCTCTTTATGTAATCCTTAAACTTAGAAATATGTGTAAGTTAGGGCATGGAACTCATCAATCAAACATGTGACCAATTTGACCAAAACTTGTAGCAATTTGGTCAATCTAAGGTAGCTAATCCCCTATAGCTGCCAACTGTACCCAATAATTGTAAAAATAGGTGGAAGACAATAATAACCCACGGAATGAGAGACACAAATATTTTGGAATGCTAAGGCACGACTCTTTAAATTCACATGACGTTGCTTATCAAAAGATATGTTCAAATTAAATCCTATCATCAAACTTTTATGAAGATAGCATTGGTAAGGGCACCTCGCCTCTTAATTATGAGTATTGTACATGTCATTTCGTATTAATAAATGTTGAGCAAGTACATCAAGTGAATACATTCACACAGTTAATGTAAGAAGTGGATTGATTTACCCCAGAGAGGGCAAAACAATTTAGAAAAAATTGATTGATTGACACCAACTATATAAATGAAGAACATGTCAAGGTTATAACTGTGGTAGTTGGAATCGGTACAGGTGATGGAGAGCTCACCGACATAATGTGAAAAGACATGGTGGAATTGCAATATCATATTTAAACGTTTCATTATGATAAAGAGCTTAGTAAGCTATAAATGTAATGGTCGACTTCATGGTAAAATTATAAAATATTTACCATAAAAGTTATTCAATTATTAGAATATTATATTATAACATTATGAAATATTAATGATTAAAATCATATTAACCCAATGAAGGTAGATGTAAATGTATATAGGACTGAATATGGGGATGGGATGGGAGCCTGCCTTCCGGTCCACACCGAGTTCAGAGCTTGGCATCAGAACAAGTCGATTCTACTTCATTTTTATTTGTTGCCCTTGCTTTGGATGCTTGCCCCTGAAATCGATGAATGAATAAGGAGTTCTAAAAGTAGGCGGGCGTAACATAATTATATTTGAAAAGGCCTGAGCCATTTCTTGAAGTATTAGTTAGGTTGTTTCATGTATAGTGAAACAATGTTGTCTCTCACCAACGTAAACTTTACTTAAATAATTATTAGAATAGAATATATATTATAATATTATTAAATATTAATTATTAAAATTATATTAACTAAATAATATAATATAATTACATGTGATAAGTCTTGATCCATTTGTTTTAAGTGTTAGTTAGGTTGTTTCATGAGTAGTGCAATAGTGTTGTTTCTCACCAACATTGTTTATGTTTTCATTGTGATTTTTTTTTGGTTTTAATTTGATAAATATATTTAAATTAAAAATAATAATAATAGAGAAATAAATAAATAATTTAAAATAAAATAAAATTATTAAAATTAATATGATAGAAATATTAAACAATTGAAATTTTATCTTATGAGATTTTATTATTACTTTCACATCTTGAAGAGACAACTACTTTTTGTATATTCAATTGACCAGATATATATAAGAGAGACATTTGTTAAATGTTGACACAATGAAAATTTAAAACAAATAAATTTTAATTACTTATAAAAGAATCATAAAATTGGAGCTATGAGGTGACATTTGATAATAAGAAAAGTTTGGCATGAAGTCATTAATAAATTTAGGGATTTAAAGGAACCAAAAATTGTTGACACTCAATGAGATATTGTAATTTATACTTTAGAGGTTGTAATCAACTTATTGAGTAAGTGGAAGGCTAGGATTGAACCTAATTTGAGGTGAAATCATATGCTTAAGTATGAATTTGTATGATGGGTAAATGGCACTATGTTAGTGGATGACGAAACCTTATTAGAATCACCTAAGGTAACCAAACTCAACATTTTTAAGAGGACACTAGAAACGACATTTCGTTGGTCGATATTTAATTTATGACTTAAGAAGATAGCGAAATTGAGAAAAATGACCAAATAAACAATGAAGTGACGACATCACATGACAATCAATTAGCATTATCTTAGTCTATGTTCCTAAGCATGGTTCAAACTTTTGTGTGCCAATCTCATGATTGATGGCATATGTATTGTCAAAATAGAGTAATAATCAAAGTCAATCATGATTGTTTATAAATATCAAGGTGTCCAAGGTGGGATTCTATGTATGACGTGATGAAATATATATTGAACTCAATATAAGGTTAACTTAACTAAAATAACTGATGATAAGATAAGGTTCTAACTGACGATCAAACTAATAGACTATACTCTAAATACGAGGCTCATATATGAAACTTAGGAAGAATAAATATATAAGAGAAGTGTGTCTTTTCCTTAATTCAATTACAAGTGCTAATGAAATAGTGTCGAGAATTAGTTAGGTTCCTGCTAAATAGGTGTAGTTGCAATCAATATATTAATAGCCTCGACATGTTTTAATCAAGTCAAGGTCTAGTGGGACCAGTATAACACAAGGTTTTCTATCAGGAAAGACACATAAAAGTTGTATCATGAACTCTCCTCATATTTTGAATGATCATAACTTTGGGATGAATTTTCTTGAAGGGTGGGTGTATGTAACGCCCCATATTTTGGCCTTAGATAGTTAGAACTTTGATTTTTCTCATCTTAGTAATGCATTGCTTAACAACTATTTGGACTCAACAATGTTGATATAGACATGTGACAAGTGTACATCTTGACCTATTTATGTGTTTCATACTATTATTTTCATTGTTATATGCTCATGATGATGATAACTCTTTTATTTGTTTAAATATGAAAATTAAGATGTGGAATTTAGGTACATGGATATCGATTTAAAGTTATGTTGTGAATGCATAACAGATGCAAGACATGATAAAAATAAACATAGATTTCTTAATTGAACGTCAATACATATATGGATTCTTATATGAAATTATGAGGTATATTGCAAGATACCAGATATATAAAATATGAAGAACAGAAATGAAATGCTAGAAATGACAGAATAACAGTAAAATATCCAGCATAATCTTCACAATACACAGAAATGATATACGAAATAGCAACAGAAATAGCACTTTGAATCAGAATGATATACGAAATAGCAATGTAAATAACACTTTGAATCGATAGCACAAAACACAGGCTCTGAGGGGGGCAACCTCCAACAGTAGCTACTGCTAATAATATCCAAGCTAGGGTTCTCATACCCTGACCCTTTATTTATAATTAAATATGTTCATTAAGAGAAGCATCTAGAGTGAAGATCCTTCAGAAGTTTAAAGTTTCCATTAGGTCTTCTTACATCCGTTTTATTATATTTTATTGAAAGGTCTATTAATATTGACCTTTATTACATCCAATAAATTGATCTACCTATGTATGGTTAGGACCTTAACATGTCTCCAGCTTCTTTAAAACAAAATTTTGTCCTCAAGGCTTCGAGATGTGGAAACCGCCGCTAATGGTAGTTGGTTCCCAAGCGGCATCCGATGGAGTCATATCTTTCCACCGTATCTAGCACTCCCTTGATGGTTCCTTCTCGACGTAGGCTTACACTCTCCTCGGTCCAAACCGCTTCGGTTGTAGCTAAATGGATCCTTCTTCAACTCACTCAGGAAGGTTGGTTTGGTCACCCGTTCCACCACTCTCTTCAAGGTGTCAAGGAAAAAACTGTGGATGTAGCTTCAATCGACTAGGCAGAAGCTAATTGATATAATTTGTCCTACACGCTTAGAACCGTGGTAAGGGCCATAAAATTTGGGTGCTAGCTTCCCATTAATCGCCGGGCCTTGAGTGGAAGTTTTCTTATATGGTTGCGGTCGCAGAAACACCTAATCCCCCTTCTACAAATTGACGTCCAAAGAGACATTGATCCGCCGGGCTTCATTCATTCGGCCATGACCAAGTTCCCTTTAAGGGTATGAAGGATATCCTCTCAGATCGTAAGTGTTTGGTCAATCACTGACCTTCGCAGGTACCTTTAGTATGAGAGAACCTGATGGTATTTCGGCCCATTATTAATCGGCTCAAAAGGAGTCATGTGAGTGGTTGTATGGTATGTAGTGTTGTACCACCATTCGCTTAGGGTAACCATTGAGCCCATTGGTGTTGTTTTCGACAAAATCACCTCGATAGGTTTCCAAACACTTGTTGATCTAATTCGCTTGACCATCCTCAATTGGATGATAAGCCGAGTTGAGATTATGCAATTGTATGTCTGTAGCTTAAACGCCTTGCCAAAAAATTGTTTGTGAAAGTTGGGTCTCGAATGTAAACAATAGAGTTTGGCATGCTATGAAGCTTGAAGACCGGGATCCATGAAAAATTTGGGCCACCGTGGATGTAATAAAAGAAGAGCACAAAATAGCATACTTAGAAAGGCATCCACTACCCATTATCACTTATTCCCCCCGATGGTAAGCCTCAGAGGTAAAATCCATAGATATATCCCTTCCAACATCAAGGGGAATTGGAAGCGGTCGGAGTGTGCCCGGAGATTTGACCGTTTCACCCTTATTGCGCTGGCATACCTCAAGATGAAGACAAACTTACGGATGTCCCGTTTACAATTATCCCGTAAAAAGGAACATTTAACTCATATGTTTTGGTGAACCCCCGAGTGCCCTCACAGGGTGTAGCATGAAGCTCGAGAGTACCGTGGATTTGAGCTTGATTGTTTACTTAAATACAAGCCACCTTTGTATCGAAGATCATCCTCGAGCCAAGAGTGCATTCTCGGGGCTGCTTTGTTCTCCATTTCCATAATTAGGATGCTAACTTTGGGGTCTCTGGTACCATTCCCGGTGCAATGTGCCTTTGCAAACTAATCGTGTACAATGAATGAAAGAGGAAAAAGGGATCCTCCATCTTCATATTTTCGGGACACAAAGGTATCCGCTTACTACATTGTTCTCTTTGCCCCTTCTTGTAAAATGATCTCATAATCATAGCCAAAGAGCTTAGTGACTCCTTTTTGTTGCTCCTGGGAGGAAATGCGCTGACCCAAAAGTATTTGAGAAGTTTTGATGGTCCTGTCTAATTTAAACGCTAGTTCTGGTGAGATAAGGACGCCATAATTCAAATCGGGCATGCGTAATCGCTTTAACATTTCTTTTTCGGTAAATAGGTTTGCCTGTATTCTTTTCGTTGCATAGCTTGTTTGTCAGGAAGGCTGTATGGTCAATTCGCTGTATACAAGGACAGCCACCCCTTCTCGACAAGCAAGCCGAGATTCCAACACAAATGTCTTTGTAGTTCTGAAGAGCTGTGAATCCTGAGGGCATGGCCATCTCTTCAAAGTTTGAAAATCTTGAGTAAACAATACCAAGTGAAAGGAAGCCCTTTAAGGAGAGCCATGAGAGGTGTCGCAATCTTTCAATAATTCTGATGAACTTAAGGACACACCTCCCCGTGAGGCCCAAAATCCACACAAGCTTTTTGAGAGTCTTAGGGTGCGCCAATCTTGCATAGCTTCAATCTTTTCAAACCTCACTTCATCCTTGCCCAATGCATGACCCAAGTGGCTCTACTGCATGCAACTAAAAAGCACATTTGATTGCTCGTGAAAGTCAGGCCGAGCGAGTACCAACCTCATCTCACGCTATTCCATCTTCACGTTCTCTCTACATATGAGACACGTTGTTCAATGCCACAAGGCCTCATGAGGCTCAAAGGTGGGAGGGGGCGCTACACAACCTGGAAGGGCATGACCAAACTCGTAGGGTTCTCATGAGGAAAGGTCGCCTAGGAATATCCACTTCTTTCATGCGTATTTGGTGATAGCCCGAGTTAAGATCAACAAGTTTGGTGAATAATTGGGCACCACTCAGTTTATCTAGGAGGTCATCAATGACCTGAATGAAATTTGTCTTGATGGTGAGTTTATTGAGGGCATCTGAAGTCGTGACACATTCTCCAAGAACCTTCTTTAGTGGGCCACGGAATGACTGGAGAGGAGTAAGGGGTCATACTAGGACGGATGACTCCGCTAAAGAAGGAGTTCCTCGACCATTTTTTCAATTTCATTCTTTGGGCAAAGGGATGTATATGGACGAGCAAGGTTGGGGAAGGATTCTCGGGACAAGGGGAATGGAATGATCATGGACACCGCGGTGGAAGGGAGTCCTTGGGGAGTGGAGAAGACTGCTTGATGTTTAGACAAGAGGGCTTTGGAGGTCTGTGGCACGGTGGATCTTTGTGGTTTGAATGATGGAGTTAGCTATGACACCAATGACTCCTTTTTGAGAAATTTCTCCATGCATGAGAACTAATGATTTCAGGAGAACCCGCAGCTGATGCCTTGAAATTTATGTTTGTAATTCCTTTGGTCAAATTGGTATGGTTAAGTTATGAAAGTCCATGATAATGGGACCTGCTGTTCCTGAGCCATTCGGCACCCAACACAATGCTCCTAACTCCCATGTCAATAGCAAACATATGGGATTTGAGGTTGTAGTCACCTATTTGGAGACGACATTTTCACAAATACTGAGCCACCATTGGCAATCATGATTTAAACGGTTAATAACATGATATAGCAATGGTTTCTTTGGTGATGGAAGCATGAATAAATTGTGGGTGTTGCCACTATCAACCAAGATGATGACCTTTCTGCTTGATATAACCGATTAGCTTGAGAGTTTAAAGGTAGAAGCCGGTGGGAGCATTGAGGAAATGATGGGTTCCTCTTCACAGAGGGTCGTAAGGAGGGTTTATTTCCGTAGGCTCTCCTGACTCAAACATGAGGGAAGTGCTTTCATCATCGCCTTCTTTGAATATCCCCAAGAGATGGCCATAAAGAGATTTTGTTCCTTACATTTATGGTCTGGGAAATATTTGTCATCAAATTTATAATAGAGGCCTTTGAGTTGTCGCTCATCCATTTCAGCCCGGTCGGAATTTTTTGGATTTTTAATGTGGCGGAGGGAGTAGTGGGTTTACTAGTTTAGGGCGAGAGATAAAGGGAAGGCTTATGGTTTTGAGAGGAAACAATTTTTTTTTTTTTTTTTTTTTTTTTTTTTTTTGTAGCCTCCACCCAAGTCGAGGTTTGAGCCATGAGGACATGGGTCTCAATCTCCCTCCCTGAGGCCAATCGATAAAGCACTTCAAAAGAAAGCATCAGCTGGGATGCCCTTTGTTCGAAAAGCCGACGCCAAATGCGTTTATGAAGTTCGACCAGGCTTGATTGTTTCAAATTTTTTAAATGGCTTAAATGGTTGGTGTCTGTGTCAAGCATTCATAAATCTCAGCAACAAATAGGGTTCAAGCAATATATATATCCTTGACGTAAAGTTTTTTCCATTGCCACCATTGCCAGTTTGATCTAGATGGAGCAGAACAATCTCACCTGAGTTTGGCCAAGTCATCTAGAATGTTGTAGAGAGAGAAATAATGTTCCATTTGTGTGACCCAAACTGGGGTCCGAGCCATCAAATTTAGTTACATCCACCCGGAAGGCGATGTCCCTTTGCAAGTGATGTGGCTAAAACGAATGGGAAGAAGTTTCACCTTCATTCTTTTTATGTACATCATCTAAAGAGTCATCGAGAGGATTTTGAGTTTGGTGCAAAGTGCTACAACGACGATTCAAGTTCATTTTTGACTCTAATATGACTGCACGGTTACATGGACGGATGCATTCATGGAGGCATCAATGGAGGCAACAGTAGCACCGAAGAAAGCATAACTTTGTTGGGTCTCAAGTAAACCAGATTATAGGGTGTTGAAGCAAGACTCTAATTCTTGGTTACGCGTATGGGGCCATGATGACGGTTGAACTCAAAAGGGAGTAGATCTGGCCTAAATTTTGCAGAAAAATGATATGGGTAAGTGATAAGGGAAAATAGATGAATCTAAATGAAATAGGTCTCAAATAATGGTGAAAAAATGGGTGAACCAAAAAGGGTGCGTATGGGTCTAAATTTTAAAAAATGATATGGAGGAAAGGATGAGGGCTAAGAGATGAGTCTAATGAACAGGTCTCAAATAATGGTGAAAAATTCTAGACTTTTATTTTTTATTTTTTTATTTCCATCACAAGGGTTATGGTTTGGTCCTAAGACCGCAAAGGTTGAAACTCCCCAAATTCTCAACCGAAGTATTTACTTAGCAAACCCCAATGCATATGGTTAATTGTGATCTCAACATTTAATTTGTTTATATTGTTGTTTATGTTCCCCAAGGGTTAGGTATTCAAGGGTTCTACGCATAAGGGTTTGCCCCCTGCTATAGTCGATATAATGCAAGGGGTCCAAAAGTAGTACTCGCCCAATATCTTAGGGCACTAACTAAGGAGGATAGATCGTAATTTTAGACGTATTTCACCCGACCACCGTAATACTAGAGAGTATCTTCCCGAAAGTTGTTCTCAGTGACACTATAGCATCCGACCTACCGATAGGTTTATCTACGAGGGCTTCAGGAAATCTATAGGCCGGTCCGCATTACTGTGTGTTGTCCGGCGCCACTGGCGGGTACCAACAGGGTTAAGGGTACAATGTGACGCGGCACCCTAAGAACCACTTTGTATTTCCTCAGCAAGGTAAGGAATCCTCAACCACGGGTTTATGCACAGAACGACGATCTCCGTGGTTCAAAAGATGACCGGAATAATGCCTCACCCTAAAAATACCCCACAATTTCTCATGAGTGCTCGACACCACTTGCAAGATACCGTGATATATAAAATATGCAAGTAATGAAATGAAATGCTAGAAAATGGCAGAATAACAAAGTAGTGTAAATATCCAAAGATAATCTTCTAACATACGTAAATATATATAATTTAAATAACAAAAATAGCACTCTTTTGAATTTATAGCAATGTTCACAAAGCCTCTTTGAGGGTAAAACCTCCAATCGAGCAAGACTCGTTACAATAATATTCAAGCTAGGGTCTCCCATACCCTGACCCTTATTTATACTAATCCATGTCTATTAAGAGAAGCATCTAGAGGAAGATCCTTCTAGAAGAGGAAGCTTCTAGCTGGTCTCTTTACATTCGGCCTTTATTCTATTTTATTGAAAGGTCTTGTATTAATATTGACCTTGGTTACATCCGAATACATTGATCTACCTATGTGCGGGTTAGGACCTTAACATATATACATAGATATGAGTTATTGGTGAACTAACCTATAGGTTGATGAGTTGTGTGATAGCCAAATGACTACAGTGATGATGTAACATGGATGTTGTAGATATCAATACGATAGTGTATGTTATAAGTTATAATTATTATTTAATTTATGATTCAAAATATTGTGATGATTTGTGGTAAGTGTGGTTTTGACAGGACACACATCTTTCCCAGAGTGATTGTTTGATCACGTGACTCTAAGAACAGTAGTTGCACAATAGGGCTTGATGTAGGGTGTTGACCATAGTTCTATAAGGAGGGGTGGAGTTATTTCCCACTGTTTATCCTCCAAAACCTAGAGTCATGGAAGGATCATGTGAAGTCACACTCCCTTAGACGTATGATGGCAACTGCTAGTTGTGTGTTGGGGAAGCTTGGTCGAGATGTATGACACTTCCTCTTATGGGTTTTATCTGGATTTAGGTCAATATAGTTGACGCTCTAGCTTAGTCCAACAGAGAAAAGGATAGGATGGAAGATGGAAGTAGGTTAGGAAGGAAGGATGCTTCGATGTTAGTTGAGAATATTGATTGGGTATTAGAGATTCCACTATTGTTTACTCAATTGTTTCCTGCCATGTTTAAAACTCTCTTTGATTTCCTATTGATATTTTAAGTGTGATAATGAGTTATTAATGAATTGGTGTAATTTTGTTTGTTAAGATTATTAAATGATGCATTACTTGATCTGTTGTCCTACATGTCTTGGTGATCATATAGGAACTATGCACTAGAGGCAATGATTGGTTATTGTTAGTACATACATGAGATATGTGTCTGTTAGCTATGCACGCATACCCTACCCATGTACACTAGTACAATTAATTAATGTATTAATTATTAAAGTAAACTATTAACTATTTAATTGAATGTGTATAAATATGTAAATTATATTGCATACAAAATATCTAGAAGTATTAAATACCTTCTTGACTTTGATAGATGGTAGGTATGATGAATTAAATGAGCATGGTGGGGTGTTATGTACATTTTGGGGGAAATTGTCAAATTACATTTATTAGCTAGCATGAAAAGAAAGACTTTTCATTTTATTTATTATTTTTTAATGCAAGTCATTTATATTTTAGCTTTATTTTAATATTTTCCCAAAAATCTAGATAAGGGATGTTGATGGATAATAATGAGGGTGGTTGAGGAGACTTGGGGAAGGGTGTATGGAAACTTGATAAATAGGGGGGATAAGTGGTGAGAAGGGGAGAGAGAGGTTTGAGCATGATGAGAGGTTGTGAAATCTATGGAAGATATATTTCTTATGATGGTTTTCTTTGAGAATTTGTGCTTTGTTGTTCTTAGAGTCATGGGCACGGAGGGCCAAGAAACCGAAAGGTTTCTTGGATCTAGGAAGTCGGCTAGGCTCCTAGTTGGCTGAGAGGATTCTGTTATTTCACTTTGGGCAAGCAAGAAAAGAATGGTTGGAAAAATCTTCATATTACTAGCAAAGCTAGATTGCAATTGATGAACTTCAACAAGCCATGGAGGAGGTATTTTCATTGGTATTTTGTTGTACTTTTATTTTATCTTTTAAATCTTAGAGTTAACATATTACTTATTTCATCATGTTATTTACAGTTATCATTGAACAAATGTAAAAGAGACGTGGAAATGAAAATAAATGAAATTATGTATTTAATGAGTGACAAATTGCCTAACATCCTAGATGGGTGTTACAATTATGTCTATTCCATGTCAAGAAAGAGTTTTTTGTGGGGTTCATATTCCCTAGAACCCCTTCTAAATTTATTACATCCTTCTGGTTGAAAGAAGACCTAGTGTTCACATGCAATAAATTCTACACTAGTCCCTTCATTGATTCACTTCATGTCAAAATGAGTCAACCTAACAATGAAGCCCCAAATATATATTTACCCTATTGTGTTGAGTTTTTATGTTCTAATATAATACTTTTAATGGTTTAGACTTTTAATTTAACGATATGATATGTTTTCTTGAGAAAATGACATTTTCTTGCAACATTATTAGAAGACTATTGTGACAATACATGGGTTGAGTTACGATCTTTCAAACAATTTTTCTTATTAATTGTATGAAAATCATCCATAAGGATTTTAACAATATTATTACTTTTTTCTAAAATTATATTCATTTTTATGATTAAAATTTTCCTAATAACAATCAAACTCTTAGATTTTAACAAAGATAGAAATAATTGACATTTAATAGCATCCATTTTTATTCAAAATATTTTTTAATAATTTTGTATGACTGATATAAATAGTCTAGTTAGATAGCTTACCTTCAAGCTACTCTAGGGAACTTTCATCCACCTAATGTTTTTTTGGATTTCTCTGCCACACACTATTCAATTTAATTAAGGAAGGTGGGCCTATAGTATGTTCTTCACCACTATGTTGTATTATTTCACTAAGAATTAATATCCATTTAATCCCTTGTGGATCGAAATTGGGACAAGAGTGAACATGATCATGGAAAATTTGAGAAATTTTGAACTATTCATAAGAGTTTTCAACATAGCAACCTCTTCACTTTACCTATCATGATGGAGTGTAAAGAACAATGGCACCTATTCTGCTAGAATTTGGAATCGCCTCTACTTAAATCCTACATTTTCCATACCTAACCTTTCCTTTACTATTTCTTTAATGATTTTTTCACAATGTTCCACTCTCTTAGAATACTTTCTTAATTGATTATGAACTTTCTCCATCTTCAAAAAGATCAAGAAGAAGAAATAAACAATGGCCTCCAAATCATGTTAAAAAACAAAAAAATGTTTCTAACAGTGTTTTCTTCCTAGAAGATGCCTATTCATTTGTAGAGTTTTGTTGGGCCCCAACAACTCCCCCTAAATTTTTTACAAAATTTAAAGGGCCCCCCCTATTAGAATATTGATAATTATAATGAGCTACAGAATCAACCTTTTCAAATAGTTCCATGCATTGGCTTTCTTTGAGACAAACTTAAGATATTCACTATAGTATGAAACATTCATTACAAGAGTATATGTCAAAAGTTAGAAACGAGCATAAAAATCTCAATTTAAACAAAAACATTAATTTTTATCAAATGTTTACTTTTATTTAAATTATGATTATGTGTTCATTATTTTGCTCATTAGCAAGTTTGACTATTTTGAATAATGTGTTCAATACTTTATCAAATAATATCTTGGTTGGTTTCTCATTTTCATGAAATCATTTGGTGATATTAATTAATTAAATTATTTTTTCATTTTGCATCTCATTTCA
>SNQJ01S0168074.1:39888-60709 GCA_010110895.2 Picea sitchensis
CCCTAGCACCTCCCAACCACCCTGGAATATAAATGAATAATTAAACAACCAACTACACAAATAAATCGATTCTTACCACTTCTTCTTTGTTCTGTAAATCTGGTCTTCTTCTAACTGTTCTGCAATTCTTCTCTTCCTTTGTTTGTTCTGCGATTCTTCTCTGATTCAACTTGTTTTGTCATTCTTCTCTGCTTCAACTTGTTCTGTCATTCTACTTTGCTTCAAGTCTATACCTCATCTGTTACTCTTCTCTAAGTTTTATCTCACACTGCGCATATTTTCAGTCTCACACTGCACATCCTATGATTTTCCCTTTCTTACAGTTTAATTCATTTTCTGTCCAAAACAACCAACCATGCACAGTCTATATCTTTTTCTTTTATGCACCACGCCCACAGCAGTTACACTTCGCATATTCTTAGGAAAAAGAAAAACTATTTGAGCAACTGAAACGCCAACTGATCAGGAATCATGAATCAGTTTTTCTAACTGATTTGTAACTGATGAATTAACTGTGAGAGAGAACAATAGCCCTCTGATCATATTCAAGTTTATCTTCACCGTTGGATGAACTTTATTAATCTTGCCTTTAAATCAGGTTTCGACATTTCGGCATTCTTGTGGCCAAGTGTCTCGACACTTCATGTCGCGATCTTCGAAACTCCGATACAGAGCTTTTATGCACTAGCTCCATCCTCTATATGACCATGGCCATGACCAAGCGCTTATGCATAAAGTGCTTTTCATGAATTTTCATTTCGTGAATCTGGAGATGAGGCATCTCGACTCTCCAAGTCGCGATCCCCGAAACCCCAAAATGGAGCTTATCTGAACTGACTCCTTCCCTTCTCGTGACCACTGGTGGTGACCATAGGCTGTGCCAAAAGGTGCTTCATATTTCATGAGTTTATAAACTTCATCGAGTCTGATCGACGCTTGAAATATCCGTAGATCCGACGGTCCAGATCTTATCGCGATCTCGCATCTCATAAGTTTCCACACCATGCTCCATTGACTCCAAGTCAGGGACTTGTCCTATGATTCGACAGTCCAGATCTGATCTTAATTCAATGGCTCAGATCATATCACGATTTCGCATATCGCGATTTCGACGTTCTTGTGGTTATGTTTCTTGCCTCTCCAAGTCGCGATTCGCGAAACTCTGAAATGGAGTCGGATCAACGGTCCAGATCACACCTTGATTTGACGGCTGCGATTAAATCACGATTTTGCATATCGTGATTTCGGTGGTTATGTTTCTTGCCTCTCCAAGTCGCGATAGGCGAAGCTCCGAGATGGAGCTTAGATAAATGGTCCACATTATTGGTGATCCGACAGTCGTGATATTTTCGCGATCTCGCATCTTGTTGTTCCTTAGATGGAGGCTCTCGTCACTCCAAGTCGCGATAGGCGAGACTCCGAGATGGAGTTGGATCAACAGTCTAGAACAAACCTCGATCTGATGGCTAAGATAGTTTCACAATTTCGCATATCGGGAATTCAAGAGGTTAGGGAACCCCATTCCTTTGACTTTCAAGTCAGCGACATGATGATATTTCACCACATTTCCTTCCTGAATATGGATGGTCCTCCTTCTTTCAGAATTTTTTGAGACTACTTCTCCTTGCACTTTAATGAATGTGCAGGTTCTCCCTGATCCAACGATGGTCGGAACTTATGCTCAGATCTGACGCCTGATATCTGTCCTCCTCTTTTGCACGTTCTTATTTTCTACAATCAGATCTTACGGTCCTCCTTCTTTCAAGAATTAAAATGGGATCCAATGATCATAAATGTTGCTTCTCCTCTCGATCTTACTTTGTTCCACTTACTCTGATTTTGCCATCGACGATCTTCCAACAATCCTCTGCACTATCTCTTCTGAGCTTATTTGAATCTTCTCTGCAATGTCTTCTCATAATGCCCATCTTCATTGTTGTACTTTCCATCAATGACAAGCATACAAGCATGCGATGTCTATTAAATATTTTCCAACACATATTGTTTTACAGTGAGAGGAATATCGTTGTAAATATTGTAAATCCTTAATAAAACAATGTAGACAATTGTATTGTCTTGTAATCAGCTAAAATGATACATATGGGTTGAATTTTCTAAGACAACATTCTTGATTCTGAAGAACCAGAGGTGAAGGAACAAAAGGATGCAAGCAACTAGAACATGCAGATCAGAAGAGGAAAGAGCATCAAAGTAATTCAAAACTTTCTAGAGTTGGTAAAGGAGCAGTAATCCTCTTCAGAAATAAGAGGCATATAGGTGAATTTTATAAGCACCTTTAAATACTATGTCATGTTCATATGGATATATACTTTGAACAAAGGCAATCAAGTACAAATGATAACATTACAAGAAAAATATTTCTTCAAGGAAGGAGAGACAATGGACAGAGTATTCATTCAGGTACTCCTGCAGATACATCAACAATATAAGAACAAAGATTCCAAATGGGAAAGGCATAGATCAACATTCAACCTCGTTTCATATTGTCCAAGATGGACTATCTTTATTAGAAAGAGATGGGAGTGGATGTTGAAATATAGATACATGTATTGCAAAGATTCAATGAACAAGACTTTGTTGTTAGGAAATCTATGAGCTAGAACTAAAGTTATATATCATATTAGCTACAGTGTCAGAGGCCAAAGTTAGATCCATATTCCAGAAAAGAAGACAAAAGTGCAATGATATAGTACCTAATATCGATCACCCAAGATGAAGACTTATTTCCAAAAGAATCAGCAAGATGGAAGAGTGAAGAAAGTTCATCACTAAGTTATTGGATATGATCATTTCAATAATATGGAAGAGTGAGTTAGAGTTATCATCAGTAAGTTGTTGAATATCTATACTTTTGGAGGTCTAAATTTCTTCAGTGGGAAGGTGTGATCCAGGAGGATCTAAGGAATTATCACAGAGGTCTAGGAGAATATGGAACACTCACAAAGGTCTTAGGGGATCCATAAATGATAAAAAATTTACCATCTGAAATAGTCTCGAAGACAGAATTATTGTGTATAGCTCATCATCATCTTTCCAACAGTGCAAACGGTAAGTCAGACAGAGTTCATATGAAAATGTTATAAGTGGTCAAAGTTCATGTAAATGGATAATTGTATGATCCAATCTAAGGGATTAAGTATAAAGTATTGGGAGGAAGCCATCAACTGTGAAAATTACATAGTAAATCGCAGTCCCACAAAGGCTCTTAAAAATATAAGACTGGAAGAATATTGGACTAAAATTAAACTAGATGTAAGTCACTTTCATGTATTTGGCAGTATAGCATGGGCTGACATTCCTGATGAGAAAATGAAAGCATTGCAACCTAAAAGTGAGAAGTGTATATTTGTGGGTTATTTTGAAGATGTCAAAGGTTATAGACTTCTTCAACCACATTATAATGAAATTGTTGTTAGAAGAGATGTTAAATTTGATGAAAATATCTTGGCATGCAAGCCTAATTTGGCGATTGTGCCTTCTTCGGCCTACGATCCATATTCGGCATGTGTGCCTTATTCTAATCATATTATGGTTTCTTCTTCAAATGATGATAGTGAGGATGAAAATCCACCTCCGCCTTCTCACCTTCCTCCAGATGAGTTCATTGAACCTGAACCAACACTAGCACCATCGCTTCCTAGATGGTTCTGTTCAACACGAGAATCAGATGGTGATATTTTCGGTGATCCTTCAAATCAAAGTCGAACATGTTCTCAATTCTAGTGAGCCTCTTCTCTTTTGTATCAAGTTTCATAGACTCATGATCCAGAGACATTTGCAGAAGCTTCAGGTCATCCAGATTGAGATACAACAATGAATGAATAGTATCGTTATTTAATGGAAAACGATACTTGGGATCTTGTACCTCTTCCAAAAGGAAGAAAGCGTGTCATATGTAAATGGGTCTAAAGAACTAAGTATGTATCAGATGGAAGTGTTGAAAGACACAAGGCTTGGTTAGTTGCCAAAGGATTTTCTGAATTTGAAGGAATTGACTATAATGAAACCTTTTCCCCTATAGACAAAATGAATTCCATCTGCCTTGTTCTTCCCCTTGCTACCTCACATAAATGGGAGGTCCATCATATGGATGCTAAATTTTCCTTCTTGCATGCGTATTTGCAAGAATAAATCTACATGGAACATCCTCCTGGCTATGTCCAGAATGACTCTAGCCTTGTTTGTCTCCTTAAGAAACCTTTTTATGGTCTTAAGCAAGCTCCCCAAGCTTGGTATGCCAAAATGGAAAACTTTCTTATTGACACTGGATTTTCTAGATGTCATTCTGATCCTAATGTCTATACCAAGGAAGTAGGAAGCCATATCATACTCCTTGTCCTTTATGTTGATGACCTTATCCTTACTGGTAGTGAATCAAAACTTTTAAACCATGTGAAAACCAGGCTTAAGAAGAAATTTGAAATGACAGACTTAGCTTTTTTGCACTATTTCCTTAGCCTCCAATTTTTGCAAATATTTCCTTTGTTGTTGGTATTGTTTCTCGGTATATGAAAAAACCCCATGAAATCCATTGGAAATCAGCTAAAAGGATACTTCGTTATGTCCGGGGTACAGTTCAGTGTGGAATCCATTATAGTTCAGAGGGGACTCCTTTATTGGTTTGTTTCACTGATTCAGATTGGGTCGACGACCCTAATGATCAGAAGTCTACTGCAGGTTATGTTTTCAACCTTGGTTCAGGACCTGTCACTTGGGCTTGTAAGAAACATGGGCTATTGCACTTTCTTTAGCAAAAGAAGAGTATCGAGCAGCAGTAATTCAAGTCAAGAAGCCTTGTGGCTTCAACAGATCCTTTCAGAGTTTGGATTCCAATAGCAACATCCGACCAGCCTTTGGCACGACAATCAGAGTGTCATCAAGCTCACCAAATACCTATTTCAACATCAACGCAGCAAACACATCTATCTACACATTCCCTTCATGAGAAATCTCATTCATGATCAAGTTATTGAAGTGTTATTTTCCCTACATAAGATCAAGTTGCATACATTTTCACAAAGTCTCTTACAGAAGCAAAGTTTTCCAAACTTTGATCTATGTTAGGAGTTCAAGAAGTTGTCATTAAGGGGGGATAGGCTCTAATGCCTCCTTCTTTCTCCTATTTTGTCACTATTTTAACTCCTTCAATCCTATCCCAAATTGTTCTTAAGGGGGAATGTTAGGATATTTAGACACTTAGGAGTAAGTTAAGATATACTTGGTCTAATGTGTCATTAGGTAAAAGTGTGTTTCTTAGTGTGTTTCTTTACTATCCATTAGCATGCATTTGTAGTTAGGAAATATGATGGTCATGATATGTTCCCGACATAGAGTGATCTGACGGTTCATATTCTCCTCGATCTTAATGGCTATATTGGTCTGTGGCTTAACACTCAATTGGTCCATGATCTCTATTTATAGAGCATGGAGGTTCATTTTCCAATGATCGATTGTGAGAAACTCTCTTGTAAAATGTCTTTGTAATATTTTTTTTTGCACTAATAAACTACTCCAAGTGATCGTGTTGGTTGGGGCCGTGGATGTTTCCCCATAGGGGTTTTACCATGTCAAAACATCGGTGTGTTTATATTTGATATGGTTGTGTGAGTGGTTATTGAAGGTGTTCGTCCTCTATTGGAATACATATGTTGTCGAACAATGACTACATTAGACTCCCTAGATTAATAAAAAGAAGACTCACATGCTTATGATGTCAAAGGCATTTATTTATTCATTACCTCTAGCTTCAATTATTGATATCTTCTTTCTTAAACTCTTCTCACATTCATTGTTTCATATTCACTGGCAACAGTACATCAACATACTTATCATAGAAATATAATGTTTCCATATAAAAATTTATTTATGTTTCAATTTATCTTTTGATATTATTACCATCTATGTCTCTCTTTCTTCATCACCATCTCATTATCATTTATAATCATTACCACATGTGCTTATCAGAGTCTCAATTACCAACTCAAATCATGTCTCCCCAAAGATAATGTAACTAAATTCCCTCATAGCCTACATTGATGCCTACAGTTTATCCATCCTCTCTAGATTAAAACTACACAACATGGAGTCTTCTCTACCCCCCGATGTTATATCTCTCCCTAACTCAAGAAATTAGGTAGCCGCCCTCTACCTTCAACATCAAAAAATTTCAAAAACATACCTTTAGTAGTCTTCCTCTTCACACAAAATATTTACACTCAACCTATGACACATTATCTTATAGGATTCTTCATCTTTTCCAAGATGTAAATAAATCCTCATTTTCAACTCAACAACTTCTCCAATCCTCTTAATCTTCACAAGAATTTTATTCACCATCAACATGTTGGGTTATTCTCTTCTTCTTCCATTATCATTTATTTTAATGTTGTAGCTCACTCTAATACCACATGATGTTGTGGGGAGAGACCCCCCCCCAACACATGACATATTTAAACAACAAAATCACACATATACACAACTACAACAACACATCCATGCATATACACAAGTATTTAATATGGAAAATTGAAGGTAAAAAACACCTTTTAAGTGCTCGACCTCTCTTCTCTTTCATTCATTATTTATGTAGAAATATTACAATGGCTTGATGACATCTTCATCAATATACAAATTTCATTGGGTTACAAAGCCCAAGGCCATTACAACCTCAACCATTCACCTCTATCCTAAGCCATGTCTCTCATCATCCTAGATGTTGCATTTATATATATCTTCATCAAACTAGTTCATCTTCAACTTCCCAACCACCCTCGTTACTATTCACCTTCTACTATTTTGTTGTGATAATATTCCATCTCTCGTGGTGATTCCGCTTCCACATGCTCATTCTTCCCTCACCTAATCCATTGATTCTCGGAATTATATGGCTTGATGTGGTTTTCTTCAACATGCTTACATATTAGCATACAAATCCGGTGGGTGTCTGCACATACTCACATCGTCGTCTAAAGGGTATTTTGAAATTTCACGGGATGCCATTTCATTAGGAATTCTACCCTTCATTATGAGGGTGATGAGACAACTTGATGGAGTAGTTCCATTATTATGAAACTATGGAGGAGTGAAGATATTTAAGGAGAATGTTTCATTTTATGTTTTGTTGTAAGTTAGAATTGTAGCTAGTATTGTAGCATTAAGAAGGGGTATTAGAGTTTTAACACTCCAATACAAATATCATGTAATAAAATACTTTTGTTAGGAATAATTTGTTAAAATTTTAGTTGAAAATTATTATTTAGAGGTAGTTAGGTATGTGGGAAATGCAAGAACCCAAAACATGACATAAAAGGGAAGCACTATCATTGTAATAGATGATTCATTTGTTATAAATCCATATATTTTACTTGAGTTTTTTTCTATCATATCATCGATATTTTGTTGGACACACTGACCACACTGAGAGGGGGGTGAATGAGTTTAGGGCTCGTTTTACTCCTTTTCAAAAACACCTTAGTTAGAAATCACCATTTACTTGTCATTCATTACTTTCATTTATAACAAGTTGTATGTAAACATATATCAGCAACAAATATCATCAATAATCCATCACCACAAGGAACACTAGGAGCATAAGATACATGTATAAGTTTATTTTATATTACGGACTAGAATCCTTGGGGGATTTTCCAGCAACAACTGAATAGAGAAACAACTCCATAAGAGCACCAACTCTCAATGAAAGACTCATCCTGCAAATATCAACGTCAACTGAGAAGAGGAATCAATCCTCAACAGATACCAATCTGTCAACAAGTATGCGACCTATTTATACTACATCCTGCATATGTACGCGTCTTGCCTATACTACAACACGCGTGTGTACGTGCCATGGCCCATTGTCAACCTGCATACACCTTCAGAAACTAGGGTTTCTGAAACTTCACAACTTCTTTGCTTCAGACCCTTACTGCCTCAATCACATCCACTTCTGATCTTTCACTACCCAATCTATACTATAACCAATCAAAAACATATATATTCCATCCAAAAACCTATGCATAATCATCAACCATACACCATCACAGATTATAGATATTTCTCAATCAAAACATATATGAACTACTCAACCAACCAACTACCATATTTAGACATCAATACTGTTGGAGACGCCCTTGTTTTTTAACCCGTCACAATTTTCTTTTTTGATACTTGAAATCTGAAGATGGTCTTATTTTCCCCCGAGATCTTGAAAACTCTGCAACCTTGTCACGTAAGCAGCGATGCTTTTCTACTCTCGAAACTGGTCCACTCTCGTAATAATGTTCGCTCCTTTTTGCTTTACTTCGGGATCTCGCAAGTCGGATATTATAATCCATGAGTTCACACGTCCTGAGTCGCGAAACGGCGAAGTCGTTTTAAATTTGCACTCAAGACAGTAACCAGGGTAAAATCTTTAACTCATGATTAGACGTCTTTGAGGTTTCGTGCCTCGGCGTTCGCCAAGTCCGAAAGCTTATTTTTACAGCCCCGAGAGCCGAGAATGCGAAGTCCTTTCTGGACAACCCATGTCAAGGATCAAAGGCAAAAATCTAACCATGGTAAAAGTTGTTCTTGGCCTTTCGCCACTTGGCGTTATATTTTTCGAAGTCTCTAGCTTCTAAACCCCGACCCACGAAGGCACGATGTAATTATAACATGATTAATTAATCGCCTAATCCAAGTTTTTCTTCCCCTTAATTGAGTCTTAATTATCGCCATCTCGCGGTTTCGCGACTCGGCATACTAATCTCCCAGAAACTTGTCTTCGAGCTTCCGAGTCGCAATATGGCGAATAAAATGATTATAAGATTAATTATGCCCCAAATCGCGATTACCGTTAATTAAGTCAAAGTCGGTCCTCGCGACCTCGCGAGTTGGAGACTCAAAGTGTTAAAAGGAAATCCACGATGTAACAAACGGCGAGAAGATTGATTAACGTTGGTAAGCATTTGATTAATCAAGATAAAGAAAGATATATATCGCGCCTTGAGGTTTGCATGTTTCTCGTGGTATCCATTTTCTCTCCATACTTCGACTGACTGTCAAACCGCCAGAAATTTATGACATTTATGGAGAAATGGGGTAAATCCATGCATACAAGATCGGATTTTACGCAATAAATTTGTTTCTAATTACGATTTGACAGGCTTATTTTGAAAAGTACCAAATTTTCAAATATATATAAGAGTTTCATTTCATTATAACGAACGCATTTTCATAAGCACACAGAGCTCGCCATTTCTGAGTGAACTAATTTCTGCATTTATACGCAGTTCTATCGCAGAAGGGAAAAAACGCAAGCTTCGGCTATGGCTCCACGGAAAGCAGCAAAGGCAAATGTCGAGGTCGCAGGACAAGGCTCAGACAATGTCTCCGACACTTCGCCCCGGAGTGTCGACTCGGTCCCCAGCTGGTCATTTGTTTCAGACATTCTGCAATCAGAATTGGTGAATTATTCAGACTCAGACGACAATGAAAAGGATGATCTAAACACTAAATACAAGATAGTTGTCCAATCCGAAATGCACAGGGTAGCAGCCAGACCACGGTTTCTCCCATATTATGACATGATCCGATGGTCATTGGATCACATAGACCTACCCACCAGGACTATCATGAACAAGCAGCGAGTCACGGTCGGGACTTTTAGGCCGGAACATATCCAAACCATGTATAAGATCCCGATGACGTCTGAATACACATATGGTGTTGAATTTCTAGAGGAATTCAAAGAAAAGGAGTGCACACAATATGATGAAACCATGCCCGGTTTGATAAAGGATTGGGTTTCGTGCACTGCAAAATTCAGAGCAAATGACCAGGGCGTCTATTCAATCACTTTGTTGGAGCCATAGTATAAGTATGTGGCCATGATGACATGCCGACTATTTGGGAGAGAGGACACATCGCATTTTTTCATTGCATGGGTGCCTCTGATGTTTCAGGTTGCAGAAGGTTGCTCCTTTAATTGGGAAAAGATACTCTCAGACAGTTTGGCCAATCGGGTCACAGAGTATCGAGAGCAAAAGGCAAGTGGGAGGCCATCCTCATTCTCCATGTCCGCATATATTATGGACGGGATATGCTCCATGACACCATTCCCTTTGATGAGCTGGGCTTGGACTTCGGCTGAAGACAGACCCGTACATGTATATCACAAAAAGCTATGGGAAAATAAAGCGGAAAGTTTCATATATGAAATTTTCAACTGGGTGATGGTGCCCCTGCATATCGCCATTTTTGGTCACCCACCACCTCATATCTCGGACAGCATTGTGGCAAATCTGAGTGGCATAGAGAACTGGTACGTGGAGGCAGAGTTCTCGTACCTCAGAGTGTTCGGGGTTGTTGTTCCCCCGCTTGCACTACCATTGTTCATCCCCGACAAGCTGGCTTTTCGCGAGGTTGCCCGGCAGACAGTAATCGGCGGGGTGAGTAAAGAACTCAAAGGGTACTCAAAGAAGGTGTGGTTGTCTTTTCCCATTCGGTTGAATTCTTATTCTTTATTGGATTTCGGGCATGCCAAAGCCGAGGTTGCAGCCCTGGAAGACCTGAATTTGGTCTCCATCGAGAATAAGAAACATGACCCACAGAAGGTTGTGAGAAACCATTTAGCTAATTGTGGGCTCAAGAGGTTTGAGCATGAGAATTCTCCTCCAGATGACATTTTCCGAGGGGCGAGGTATTCTGAAGAAATTCTAGCCCGGATCCGATCCTTGGCTCCCGAAGACACAGCCGTTGTATTAAAATTCCAGGAGCATAGACGAAGTTGCCTCCCCTCTATGTTGCGAGGTTAGAGCCCCAGTGTTTCCGAGATGAAACAGAAGGATATTGAAGGTCCCAAAGATACAACTCTTGACTCAGGAAAGCGCCAGGATGAGGAGAAGCAAACAAAGAAGCCCGAAGCAGAGGCATAGACTCCGGAACCGCCAAAGAAGTAGGACCCGGTTGACACCCCAGGAAAATCAGCGAAACAAATCGGGGAACCCATCACTTCTGTCACCCCCTTGCAGTCGACGCAAGGAAATATCGGGGAAGGATGGATATTCAATGATGAACTGAGGCCCATAAGAGCAAAGGAACTCCCTCCGAATGAGTTTTTCTTTGATAAGAAGAGAAAAGCGGTAGTAAAGAGGTGATTCTAACAAGAGGGAGATTCGACTACTAAAAAATACAAAGTTATGACCGACGGAAAGAATAAAAAGAATGAGCAATTTTCCACTGAGATCGCAGGGACGCTAGGAGAATATGCATCGGCAAATCAATTTTCGGTTGAACTTTTAAAGAACCAACTCAAAAGGAAAAATCACCTGATCAGGACTCTCGAGGCCAGATTGGCCTCGGCTATGGAAAATGCTAAAGGCCAGGTGAGCGCGAAGATAGAGCTGGCCCGACTGGCTGATAAAAATGAGATAGAGGTTCTTAAAACCAAGCTCGAGCAAGCACACCTAGTGGTCTGAGACGGTCGGATACAGGCGGGCCAACAGAGGACTATGATTGAAGAACTGCAGGCTCGGGTAGAGATCACCGAAAGCAGGATGATCAACATCGAAAGTTTCAAATCCCAAGCAATCGAAATTCGGAGCAGAGTCTCTTCGGCTCAGCAGAATTTTCTCGCCAAAATGGGAGCGATCCAAGAAAACTGTCTTTTGGTAAACCAGGTTTTCGAGAACCTGGCTGCCAAGGAAAGGGATGCAGGAGCGGCTCAGGTCGCCTTCCAGGAGGCGATGATAGCCATGAATAACAGAGTTTCCGCAGGTACTCACAGGCTCACCGTCTCGAAACAAACCAGGGGAAACATTTTGTTAAATGAATGGGAGCATAACATTACCGAGGGCAAGCAACAAGCCCTGAAAATAACCCATTCCTTGGAGGAGTCTTTAAATTCTATAGATGGCGAGCTACTGGGCATCGATAATGGAGGTGACGCCGAGACTTTGATACAAATGAATGTGGAACAGATCTCGCTTGATATAAAAGAAAAATAAGAGAGATTTTCAGTTGATATCTCTCAGCTTACCACGGTGGACATAACCCAAATTGACAGGTGCATGATCAAACTTAGCGCTCAACTATGTGCCATCGAGATCATCGATAGACAGATGGAGGATAGGCTACAATAGTTGGCCCGAGAATGCTACTTCTTCGAAGCCAGTTTTCAAGTTGAACCCTCTCGGTTAATATCCCATCTAGTAGACAGATGTATCGCCTGCACCGAGCTCACACAACGGCGAACGCCTGGCACCAAATAGCGACAGAATGGGAGAAATGGAGCGATTGCCCTCTCCTCTGTCGTAACCAAAAATTGTGTGACTATTGAGATTCTACCTTCTTTGTAAAATATTGTATAAATGTATCACAGGAAGAAAGACAAAGGGCTGGACCCTTTTTGAGTTTTTGTAAGAGATTTTTTGCATTGAGATTTAATACAAGCGGATCCAAGATTCTCAATTCCGTCACTTCTGTATTACAAGTTTGCTTTCTTGTTCCTCATTTTTCAATTTCAATTCATATTCATAATTGATGTGCTTCGTTATACTTTAGTACGACCACTACTATAACGAATAAATTCGGGTTTTCTGTAATTGTTTATTATCTTTCCTCTGCACCAGCTATCAGCTGTGTAAGACCAATTTGCAGTTTCAGAATTCTACATGTATTTTTTGTTACATCGGTTATTTTCTTACATATTTTCTTCTCTCATTTACTTCGTGAGATTTTCCCCTGGTAGGAACCTGACACCGTAAACGGCTCAATGTTTTTTCTCCCATCTCGCCCCTTTATTTAAATATAATACAGTTACGGGAACAAGCCTTATATTTGCATCCGTATTCTAATTTTGCAACCGTAAGTTCTCTTTTATAAGACCAAGCTGAGACAGCACTCAACCTTTCTCAAAAGTTCTCTTACCTGTGTTGTTCCCCCATGACAGTCCCTATACCAACTCAACCTAACTTCAAACCCGGATTATTGAACCAAACACACATCACCTTAAACCTTTTCAACACTATCCTTAAAACAACAACTAACCGGGCCAAACTTGAACAATCATGGGCAGCCATTGAACGAGACATAACTATTCAAGAACAGTTCAAAGCCAGACAACCCCAACGAAGAAATCTCCCTTAGTTTCTTTCTCCGAAGGTTGACGCCCTCCCTTCTCCATATCCTAACCACTTTCGGATGCCTTGACACTGTACTTTTGAGCCTTAAGTACAGACTCAGGAACAACATCTTACTAGCGCCGTTGTCGGGGACCGAAGTTATGAAATCTTTTTCCCTAGGAAAACGACATTTGTTTTTCATTGAAAGTGTTACCCTTTGATAGTGAACAAACAGTACACACCCTTTAAGGCTTTTTATCATTCACTTGGTGATTCCACGAAGAAATAAATTGGCATTCGTTCGAAGGAATACCAGACAAAACCCGGATGGTGAGCAGATTAAGCCCATTACCAATCCCGAAAAAATTCTAAAGGCGAGAGGCTCTTTTAAGCCTACCGTTGTTGTTTACCAACTCGAAATCCCATCACTGAAGGCTGAGAGTCCTTCGGAACCCTCAACTTCACTCAGTCCTCGCGTTCCTTATCCTTCCTCACCAGACTTTCCTCTTCGCGAAGAAAATAAAGATTCCCTTTTCATTTTCCAAAACCCCCTGTATAACTCCCCACAGACAACGATGGCAGCTGCCGAAGGAGGAGGTGGAGGGTTTATAGGAGGAGGAGGGGGAGGAGGGGGGAGGAGTCCCTCTAGGAGGGGGTGGAGGTGTCCCTCTAGGAGGAGGTGGAGGTCAAGGGCCTGCTCCCCCTCCCAGAGTTTTTGCGAAAGTCGCAGCCCGCTACGCTCCTTTAGTATTTCCCGTCCCCCTACACAATCTTCCAGAAAAATACATAAATAATTTACCAAAATTCATTGGGGAGGGAGATCTGACCGCTGTTGAACATATTAATTTCTTCGACCAATTCGCAGATATCTTCGGTATCGAGCACGAGGATGTATATTCGAGACTCCTTGTCCAAAATTTTGAAGGTCAGGTCCGAACTTGGTTTCGGAGCCTACCCGTAGCTTCTATCTCGTCATATGATGCTTTGGAAGATGCTTTCCTCAGACAATGGGGCGAGCGAAAAATACCATCTCTATTATCTAACTGAATTCGGTCTTTGAAGAAAAAGAACTCAGAAATAGTCATGGAATTCATTCTGAGATTCAACAAACTGTACAATAAAATCCCAGCTGAAGTCAAACCATCTCAACCCGCGGCCAAAGTGACCTTCGCCGGAGCTTTCGAGCCAGATTTCGCACTACTTTTGCGAGAGAGAAGGGGAGCCACCTTAAACCGTATGCAGGATGATGCGGTAGAGATAGAATCTAATATGATAGCTTCGGGTAAACTTAAGGCTAGAGTAGAGACTGGAAACCGAGAGACCAAGCACTTTAGAGAACAAGCTGGCCCTTCAGGGTCCAATAGATCCTCAGACGATAGGGTGGACGATATGGCTAGAGTTATTAAAGAGTTGTCAAATAAAATAACCTGGATGGAACTCGAACAGGCCAAGACTGACTCTTACCCCAAAAACGATTTCAGGAAAATTCAAAACCCTCCTAATCAACAAAGACAAATAAAAAAGGAGGATCAAAAAATACAAGCTCCCTTGAAGAACGAAAATTTTATAGGAGCCAACGATTTTCAAGACTTCGAGGATTCAGATAATGATGTCACAAACTTTGGTGACGACTGTAGTCAACCATATCTGACCCGCGAAGACTACGAAAAGTCTCTCAATACGCCGAAGCCGTCAAATGAGAGTGAGGAGGGTGATCACACCGAGACCTGTGAATCTAAATCAGAGACTGAGATAATGATGGCTGATTTTCAACCAAAGTACAATCTAAGATCTAAGAATAAGCCCACCTCCACAACTCAACCCAAGAAAATCCTTCAAAGAGGCCAAGCTTATGAACCTCCTTCAGACGAGACCCCATTACCCAACAACAAAACTAGGAAAGTAAGCACTCAAGAGTCCGAGGTGGAAAAATTTGGAACTCAAACACAGCCAACCGAACCCGTAAGTAAGGCTACGTATTTGAACAATAAATCTGTCCAGACCAATAAGTCAGAAAGGAAGAATTCAGAAGTCTCAACCGGAGCAACAGACAAGGTGAGTGGAGCTTTTAGTTTTGAAAATGAGTTAAACAAAATTAAGATACCAATCCCTTTGGTGGAATTAGCGAAAAACCCCGTTTATCGCAAAAAAATTACCAAAATGATAGGTGTCTCTGAGCTAGAAAGCCAGTCCGATGTCATAAACTTGGAAGATGATAGACCTAACATCACTTTTGGTCCCCATTTCGAAGGGTCCAAAGACAACATCGCTCCCTTTTATATCACCCTGAACGTATACGACCAGTTGTTGCATAATTGTATGTTAGACTCCGAAGCTTCCCATAATGTTATGCCCAAAATTATAATGGAGAAGTTGGGTCTCTAGATCACAAGACCTTATGGAAATCTGTACTCTTTTGATTCGAGGAAATTTAAATGCATGGGGATGATAAAGGATCTGGTAGTTACCCTGGCGCAGGTCTCGGTTAAGAGTATCCTGATGGATGTGGTTATCGCCGATATTCCCCCTAAGTATGGCATGTTGTTATCTAGGTCATGGGGAGACAAGCTGGGGGGTTCTCTTTAGTTAGACATGACTTATGCCACAATCCCTGTGTTCGGTGGTCAGTTCACTCATTTATACAGAGAAACAAGATTAGCATATACGGTTAGTGACCCTCAAAACCCGCACAACTTCCCTATTTACATTGCAGACCAAGATCTGGGAAATTGCATCTTGTCTTTTGATGATGGTCTAGATGGTTTCCTGGAGGAAATCGATACAAAGCAAGAAGAGTCAGACCCCATGACAGAAGAGCTGTGTAATACTGGTGTCTGGAAAATGTATTTTGACGGTGCTTCGTCTTCTGAAGGGGCAGGTATTGGAATACTTTTGGTGGCACCTGAAGGTAAGTTCATTGTTCCTTTCTCCTATCATTTGCAGTGGGACATAGATTACACTAATAACGTATGCGAGTATGAAGATTTGATCTTAGGATTAGAGGCTTCCAAAAGGCTCAATATAAAAAACTTGGAGGTATATGGTGATGCGGAATTAATAGTAAAACAAGTAAACCGACAGTACCTGGCCAGGCATCCCAGACTAAGAGATTATAGAAATTGTGCTTGGGATCTCATGGAAAAAAAATTATCATCTGTGAATATCCATTTTATCCCTCGCACAGAGAATCTACATGTTGATGCATTGGCAAAGGCAGCTTTAACCTTCTCTCCTCCCACGATCTTCAAACTAAAGTACCACATTGAAATCAGGTACAAACCCTCCATACCAAACAATATCCGGCACTGGCAAGTCTTCGAAGACGATGAACAAATCAAGAAATTCCTTACAGCAGTAGGTGAATCCTTTGAAACTCACGCTGACCAAGAAAATCAGAATGATTCTATGTGGATCATGCAAGAAGGAGAGGAACTTGAAATCTTCCGAGAAAAAATTGCAGATCATCGTATGCTGGTCCTTAAAAGCAATCAGATTCCCAAAGGATTGATTCCTTTGGAAAGACTTTTTGATCAGAACGATGTACCTGTAAAGTCCACTTTGCAGCCCCAGCCAGAAGAAGTGGAGGATTGTGATATAGGAACCGAAAAAGAACCCCGGATGGTAAAAATATTGAAATTCCTCCCTCCCAAAACGAAAGTGAAGTACAAAGACTTACTCAGACAATATAAAGATGTTTTTGCCTGGTCCTATGATGAATTGAAAATGTATGACACTTCCATTATTGATCACAGGATACCTTTGAAGCCTGGGGTCAAACATTTTAGGCAAAAGCTTAGGAAAATTAACCCCATTCTGTTACCCGTGATAGAAAAGGAAGTTAAAAAACTCTTGGATGCGAAAATAATCGTACCTCTAAGATACTCGGACTGGGTAGCTAACCTAGTTCCAGTCAGGAAAAATAACGGGGAAATCAGACTGTGTGTGGATTTCTGAAACTTAAACAAGTCGTCTCTCAAAGATAATTACCCACTGCCCAAGATGGACCATATTTTAGAAAAAGTTGTTGGAGCTAATCGAATGTCAATGATAGATGGTTTCTCTGGTTATAATCAGATCGCTATGAATGAACAAGACAGGGAAAAAACTGCTTTCACCACGCCCTGGGGTACTTTCATGTATGACAAAATGCCTTTTGGTTTGATGAATGCAGGGGCCACTTTCCAGGGAGATATGGAAATCTCTTTCGTGGGAGAAAGGGACAAGTTCATAGTTATTTACCTTGATGATCTGATGGTCTTTTCTAAAACTGACGAAGAAAATTTGATGCATCTAAGACAGACGTTTGAAAAGCGCCTCAGGTTTGGTCTATCCCTAAACCCAAAGAAATCACATTTAGCTATGCGGGAAGGTAAGCTTCTGGGCCATGTCGTATCTAAGGAAGGAATCAGGATTGATCCTAAGAGGATTGAAGCAATAGATACTATCACTATCCCAAGAAATATAAAAGAAATTCAATCATTCTTAGGAAAGATAAATTTTCTANTGGAGCTAATCGAATGTCAATGATAGATGGTTTCTCTGGTTATAATCAGATCGCTATGAATGAACAAGACAGGGAAAAAACTGCTTTCACCACGCCCTGGGGTACTTTCATGTATGACAAAATGCCTTTTGGTTTGATGAATGCAGGGGCCACTTTCCAGGGAGATATGGAAATCTCTTTCGTGGGAGAAAGGGACAAGTTCATAGTTATTTACCTTGATGATCTGATGGTCTTTTCTAAAACTGACGAAGAAAATTTGATGCATCTAAGACAGACGTTTGAAAAGCGCCTCAGGTTTGGTCTATCCCTAAACCCAAAGAAATCACATTTAGCTATGCGGGAAGGTAAGCTTCTGGGCCATGTCGTATCTAAGGAAGGAATCAGGATTGATCCTAAGAGGATTGAAGCAATAGATACTATCACTATCCCAAGAAATATAAAAGAAATTCAATCATTCTTAGGAAAGATAAATTTTCTAGGAAGGTTCATTCCCAATTTCGCTGAGATTGTCAAACTGATTACAGGAATGTTGAAGAAGGATAGCGGGGTAAACTGGACCATCGAGGCCAGGGCGTCGTTCATGCATATTAAAAAATTCATAAGCGAGGCACCTGTGTTAGCAAGTCCGGATTATCTGAAAGATTTTCTCATCTTCTCTTTTGCTTCCGAACATACCATCGCCGTAGTACTCTTGCAGAAAAATGAAGAGGGGTTCGAACAGCCGATAGTGTTTTTCAGCAAAAGCCTCAGAGATGCAAAACTAAAATATGACATAATGGAAAAACAAGCATACACAATGGTAAAAGCATTGAAATCATTTAGGACCTATGTGCTACATTCAAAAATAATCGCGTATGTTCCCACCAGTTCTGTAAAAGACATATTGGTACAGCCGGACAGTGACAGAAAACGAGGGCGATGGCTCGCTAAAATACAAGAATTCAATCTGGAAGACAAGCCGACTAAATTGATAAAGGGGCAGGTTCTGGCCAAACTCTTGACTGAGTCAAATATTAGAGCTCTTGATATTAATTTCTTCCAAGAAGAATACGGAGACACACACCTACCCGAGCCGGATGACCAGACAGATCCAAGCAAGATCGAGGAAAAGTTTGTATCATCAGGATGGTATAAAGACATAGTGTTCTACTTATTGAACCTGAAATTCCCAACTAAACTATCTCCAGCCAAGTGAAGAACTTTAAAACTCCATGCTGTAAAATATTGCATCGCCGAAAACCAACTATACTGGAAAGATCCACTCGGGTTCCTGCTAGTATGTTTGGTTGAGTCAAAAACTCCACGGGTTATAGAGGAATTTCATGAAGGATTTTGTGGAGGACACCATGCATGGAGAGCTACAGCCTATAAGATTTTGAGAGCCGGATACTATTTTCAGACGTCAATGCCAAAGTACGCGCGTGCAACCCTTGTCAAATATTCGCTGGTAAACAGAAACTCCATGCACTACCACTCATTCCAGTCAAAGCTGAAGCTCCATTTCAACAATGGGGTCTAGACTTCATAGGGGAAATTAATCCTCATTCCAGTGCTCAGCATCAATGGATCCTAACAGCTACGGATTATTTTACTAAGTGGGTCGAAGCCATTCCAACCAAAAGGGAAACAGACTCGGTGGTGATCGATTTCTTGGAAGACAACATCTTGTCAAGATTCAGGTGTCCCCAAAATATAGTCACTGATAACGCCCAGGCTTTCAAATATATAGCTATGATCAGCTTCTGTCAGAAGTATAATATCATTCTCGGCCATTCTACTGCATATTACCCTAGGGGAACAGATTGGACGAATCATCTAACAAGAGTCTGGTGAACATAATCAAGAAAGTACTGGATGAAAATAAAAGTTCTTGGCATGTGCACTTGAAATACGCATTATGGGCAAACCGCATCAGCACTAAAAGGTCTATCAGCATTTCGTCGTTTCAAATGGTCTATGGGACAGAGGCGGTACTACCTATAAACCTGGCACTGCCAGTGATGAAGCTATGGAAAGATCAAAACGAAGAACCCAATCATGTAACCAGGAGAATTAACCAGTTGATCGAGGTTCAACAGCACAGAGTTGAAGTCGATGAAAAAATGCAGAAGTACCAGGATGAGATGAAAGCATTGTTTGATCTCAAGGCAAAAGACAGGGAATTCCTTCCAGGTGACTTAGTACTAAGATGGGATGCGAGAAAGGAGGAAGCTGCGAAACATGGTAAATTTGACCACCTCTGGTGTGGACCATTCAGGGTCTCGGTTCCAGAAGGGAAAAATTCCTTCCTGTTGGAAAACATCGATGGAGAAGTCCTCAACGCCCCTGTCAATGGGCGATATCTGAAACATTACATGACATAACAGTCACCATTTATTCGTAAAAAATAATAATAATAATAATATATATATATATATATAATAACAATAAAATAAAATTTTTGTACATACATGCATTTTTATTCAAAACAGTACCCTTTTGGCTTTCTGTTTTCTTCTGTTCAGAATTTTTAGATATATTTTGAATAAAGTTCGTATTTGCTTTTTTACAGGATTCCAGCCGCTTGCAAAGCTAGCGGGAGGAGTAATTCGCAAAGTAGTGTCAGAAATAAATCGGCATGAAACAGGTGATACCTAAAATTAGTTTCATAGTGCACAAAGAAATTGAAAATAAAAGGTAAAGGTGGGCTTTCTCAATACACATGTTATGAAAGACTGTCAAAATTAAACCAAGGTAACAACATTCAAATTGCAATATCGGCTAAATTGTTAGATAACAAGATTATTGCTTGGCTTGATAACCTTTGATTTAAAATAATTTGAATGATACACTGAATCTAAAAGCAGTCCGTCAAAAGTAATCGTCCCCAAAGATATCTACAAGAGCCAGTCTCGAATTGTTTTGACCTTCTGTATTTTCAAGCAATGAATCGTTGCCTTGTATCATGCATGTTTTCGGGTCTAACTTTTGACAAGCTGCCTTCTTTTCTTTTCGTTACGAAGGAATAAAAGTTTTTTTTTTAGCCTCTTGAGTCTCAAAATAGGTTGTGGAAAGAAAGCGGGTCTCCACAACTACTTGATCCCCTGCTAAGCGAAGGAACGTTTAGAGCGACCCTAACTTTCCTAGGTTTTTCAACAGCATCGGAAGAATCAAAGCTTGCTCAAACAGGATGCCCCTTAAAAAATTATTTTCC
>SNQJ01S0168075.1:0-13211 GCA_010110895.2 Picea sitchensis
ATGGGTGTTGTATATGCATGTGCATTTTCCTTCATGTCCAAATACCTTTATCAATCTTGCGGTCCAAACCCCATGACTAGGGTTGACATCAATGACAACAATCAATCTTCCAACATAAATTTCTTCTTGATTTTAACAACATATCGATAAGTAACACCTAGTGATGAGATGTCTAAAAAATCCATTTCAGTTTGGATGTGTATTTGTAGAGCCCCATGGAATTTTAGAACCAAATGTCACTTAGATTCTTTGATACCCAACTTGGTGTGCAAGGTATGGAAGGTATTCGTGAAATTCGACACGACTTGGCCCCTCTCTTATCACAGTGTGGTCCATGTCATGTATTGGTCGTCATAGTTGCTAATAGGGTAATATTGTTCCTTGACCGCATGCAGAAAACAATCCCAAGTGGGCTCAACCCAATATATTCCAGACTCCTCTGTGGAACTTTTCTCCAAGTAATATTCCCACCAATGTTTGACATGGGGGAAAAATTTAACGAGTGCGAAGATGATATTTTACCTGTCGGAAAAATTGTGAACAAAGTAATAACCTTCTAGCAGATTTAATCATTTTTCTAGGGAATTTGCATCTATTTTTATTTAAAATATGGGAATATAAAAACTAACTTGTAGCTTGAAAGGAGAGGTACCTCCTAAGTGGACGCTTTATGAAGACGAGTTGGTTTTTATTGGAAAGCATTGAAGGATCAGGGAAAAATTCTCCATCATTTTGTCCCTCTGTCACGTGAGAGATCGTTCAAGAAATAGACTAATAGAATCATTTACTCTGTCATTTTTATTTTCTTCATACATGGAGGTTTTCTTGGGCGTGTGAGAGATATTATCCTCAAGAGAGAAAATATCGAGATCAAACTTGTTATACTCAGACATCATTAGGGACATGCACTGAAAAAATGATCAAGACTAGCCTGTTCTAATACCATTGATCCAAATTGTTTTCGGGGTGAAATGAGAAGAGATATAACACATAAATATACAAAGATATTGCAAGAGATCCAATAACATAACATAGATATATGGAATATATAAGAAGAGGCACATATATACAGTAATAAAGAATTTCTATTAATGAGTGAAATGTACAAAAGTGTAGAAATACAGAGTGAAAGACTCTCTAGAATGGTGGCATCTTATCTATGAAAAAGAGATGTGACAACTACTCACATTCACAAGAGCAACCTATTCTAATACCACTGATCTAGATTATTTTCGACACAAAATGAGAGGGGACATATAACACAAAAAAATACAGAGATATTTCAAGAGATCCAATAACATAACATAGCTATAACGGATATATAACAAGAGGAACAAATATACAGTAATACACAATTTTTATTAATGAGCGAAATGTACAACACTATATAAATATAGAGTGAAAGACTTGCTAGAATGGTGGAAACTCATCTCTGAGAAGAGATGTGATAGATAATTTCATTTGCAAGAATATGGTTACATTGAGGCTTTAAATTTCTTTTTTAACATAAAGAAAATCCAAAACCCTAACCTAGGAAGATGAAAAGCCACTAGTTTTGTGGACCCCATTTTGGGTAGTTTGGTGTATCAACTTCCCAGGGGCGTAACTTTGGCATACTATCTCTATTTCGGGTGCATGATAGCTTGTTTGAAAGGCCTCATCGACGATATTCATTTTGGGACATCAGTTAGAGCCTCTAAATATCATTGAGGTGCTCGATTATGAAAAAACTTCATTTAGTCCCTCAAAATGGCCTTGAAAGTTTAGGAACTGAAAAACTGCTAAAAATAGTAAGTTTCCAGAAGATTGTTTTGAGCCAGTTGGAATAGGTGGGTGGCCACCGATATCGACCTGGATCAATCCTCTCTCATTAAGAATAAATTGTCTCCATTTTGTTTAGTGCATGGGAGAGAGGGAAAAATGTTTATTGAATCTACATCTTGATGAGCTACTTTCATTGCTCGAGAGGTTGCACTACTGAGCTTGTTGAAGGTTGTCACGAATCTGTGGTTGAAAAGGTTGGACCTTTTTAACCATTCTGGCTACATGATATTCCCGTGTGCAGAAGGAATCTTTATGCATTGCTGTAATCTTTTCGACCTACTTTTGTTGGATAGAAGGTTCTTGGACCGAGGCTCCAGTGGTTGTAATGTCCTTATGTTCAACTTTTGAATAGATTGTGAAGAAGCTAAAATTTTTAGTATGATATACTACCTTGTGGAACTGTTTAGGTGGGACACTATTTGAAACTACCTCTGGTATCCTTTAGAGATGATCCCCAAGAGTAAAAATGACACTACGGGGTCGAGAATCATAAATATCATGGCACTTCCACATATATGGCTGACCCAAGCGAACATCACAAAAATCTAGTGGGGAAACATCACATAATACCTCATCTTTGAAGGAATGGATGTCATATGAAAATTGACACTGTTGGATGGCACGAAGATCCCATCCCTGGTGGAGCCACCTAATTTTGTTGTTGGGCCCCTGCTATGATTTATTTAATGACGTTAATTTGATCCTTTTTGGCCAAATATATATATGCATTTTCTTGTTTTGAAGAGTTTTTGAATATCTTTTGTGTCAAATCGCTATGATTCATACCAGGTATGCATGATTCATGTTTCCTGAGGATTTTGAGTGTAATTCAACATGTTTTTATGATTCTAGGAAACTAATTCACATTTTTTGTGTCACAGGGAAAAATCGTAGCTCATTTTTGCATCCGACACTCTATCAGGTACTCCATATGACACTCAGTCTGATACTCCATCTGGCACTTTGTCTGACACTCCGTCCTACATAAAAACCATGGGCGATTTGGTGGTTATCATATCGGAAACCAGCGATGGGTGAATCAAAGCCATGGGTTTTTCTTATGTTCATGGCGTCCAACTATTGAGCTTCTGAAACTTGATTTCGGTTGTTATGTTGGGCGATTATTGGCTCGCCTTATTTTTAGAAGCCACTGACAGTTAGGGCATATTAAAAGCGATTTGCTATTTTTAGAGAGGTTTAAACCTTCCAATGGTCGACCTCTCATATTCTAAACTTATAAATACCAGCTCAGTGGTTAGACATAGGGAGTTAGAGAGAAAAAGGAAGTTAAGCTCTATTTTTCTATTTTTCACATACATTTTGCTAAGACTGTGTAAAGAATGTTTTTTATTTTATTTTAATGTTGAATTCATGTCTTTGAGTTCGTGATTCTCCTTTGAAGAGTAGCCACGACTTGCTGGGCGGCCCGCCAGCAGTCTGGGTGAATATTGAATTAGTTTGCTTGTGAATTGAATAATGTAGTTGTCATTTTATTAATTTCTTGTACATGAGTTTTCATTATGCTTACTTACTGTATAAATTGTTGTTTATGATTTAATTGTTTTAGTTTATTTTGCAAGTTATTATGAAGGCTACTGTTAATATGCAATGACTTTTTAATTAGTAGGAAGCAACTTGCAAGCTTAGATACCAACCCTGTGTATAATTAGATGATAGATTAGATTTTCTTTATTGCTGAAATAGAGTATAAAAATAGAGTTAAAAATAAATAAATTAGTTCATGATTTCCTTGAGAAGGTTTCGGTGGATGGATAGTTATTAGTTTTTAGTTTTCAATTCTAGTTTGTCTATCTAATTGGTAATTAGTTTGCTTATCTAAATTGTCATTTAGTTTGCTCATTTAATTTCTTGTCATATGCTGAAATAATATTTAATTTCTATTTTATGAGTATTTCCTCTTTTGCAATTTGAATTGTTAGAATAGAATTAGTTTAGTTTATTTTTATGCAATTTGAATTGTTAGAATAGAATTAGTTTAGTTTATTTTTATGCAATTTCCTTTTCTAAGATTTAGGTTGCAATTTCAATTCAAAGTTGATTATTGAATGTAGTTTTCAATTATGAATCTAGGTAGTAAGAATTTTCTTAATTAGCATAGAATGCAATTGAATTTACTAGAATAGTGTTTTTATACTGTTGATGATAAATGCGTGATTGAATAATCACATGGATATGTAGGATAGTTTATGTTGCTTCTATAATGGCTAAGTTCTCACTGGATTGTCTAATTCACACTTTTCACTTTTCTATCGAAGTCAATATCGAGTTTATCCCTCTTGAATTATCGTTCATTGTTAAGTGCCATCGTGATATCATAATACACCAGAGACATAACCATCAACACTATATTTGAGTTTTCTTGCTTAGAAGATAGTTTCCTTGCTTTTATAGATTAGAAGATAGTCTTCTTACTTTGGTAGATTAAAGAATAGTTTGCTTATCATAGATTAAAGAGTAGTTGCTAATTAATTTTATTGTCATAATGCTTTCCATTTAGTAGATTAAGATTCATTTTATAAATTAGAAGTAGTTATGAAATTTAATTTAAGAATAGAGTTCACTTGCTTATTAGTTTGATTAGTTTCTTATTGAGTACTTCTGAATAATTTACTTTCCATAGAAGTTATCATAGGTTAGTTAGTTGATTGCTTGCTTGCTTAGTTTCTTTGATAAGGTAGTTGCTTGCTTGTTTACTTTCTTTGATAGGGTAGTTTCTTGCTTGCTTGTTTAGTTTCTTTGATAAGGTAGTTGCTTTCTTGTTTACTTTCTTTGATAGGATAGTTTCTTATTGAATTTGAGTAGGTTAATTAAAGTAGTTTTCTATTGTTATTTCTTATTAGGTAGATAGTTTTCCTTTGCTTGTTGTCATGATTAAGTTAATTTTCTTTAAGTAGGGTTTTCATTTTCTTTCTTAGGACTATCCATCGATCCTTTGAACAATGGTTACTTAGGGTACATAGTTTAAGTTTCTTAGTAGGGTTTGATCATTAGTAGTCTTTTCTTGAGTAGATTATCCCTTCAATATCCTGTTTCCTTAGTTAGACTATACTACCTCTAGCCTTTCTGCCTTGGAACATATAGTGCTACAACTCTAAGTTTACTTACCCCGAGTTGACAATTTAATTGAGGGTTTTTAGTATTTTTTAGTGCATATAGAATACCCATCATTTTTGGTGCCGTTGCCAGGGAGTTGTCTCAAGGTAGGAAATAGTTAGGAAATAGATCACTTCTAAACCTTAGCATTATTTTGGTGGCAGGGGAACTTTAAGATGAGAGGTAAGAACCTGTGCATCTACTCTAGCAGGTTCCACCAAACCCAATGGTAGTTTTTCATTTTGTTTTTGTTTACTTTCATGAATAGACCTAGAGACCCAAAAGGTAGATACATTAAATCTAAATCAGATCTTTCAACTAAGATTCCTTTCGATCTTTTTGGGGGAAGGAACATTCCACTCATAAATTCCATAGACCGATACCGAAAAAAAAGAACTAGTTCAACCCAAAGAGATAAAGTAGTCTCTGAAGAGACTAATACAGTGAGCACTATAGAAAAGAAAATTGAAGCATTAATAATATTGGGATAGGAGGCAAGACCACTCGAGCCTTTCACAAAACCAAACAATACAAACCTTCTTTTATTACCACCATCAGGAGATCCTAACTTTGAAGACATCATAGACCCTGAACAAGTGAATACATTGTTTGGTAGTTCATCCAACATAATTGTCTCTCAAATTGACACAGAAACTTTGGCACCAATAACCTCAACCGGCTCAAGTAGAGTCCCATACACCCAAACAATAGGAAGACCTTCCCATCAGAGGGATACCTTGTTATATTTGAAGATAAAACCACTTAAGTACTCTCTTTTTGGAAACCAAACCATTATGGATGATTGGGAGGATCATAACAATGTAAGACACGGGGAGGAAGAAGAAGCTGGAAACCAAATTGAAACTACCTTCATGTTTTCAATTTTGGACACCACCACAAATTTCAATATGAAAACTATTCCTCTCTCAGCACTACCCACCTTTTACGGTAAAAGTAGTGAAGATTCAGATACCTTCCTTTTTGAGTTCGACATCTTGTGTTGGAGCTACTACTACTTGCAAGATGCCTAGATGGTTCATAGGGTTGGGATAATCCAATATTAGGTCTTGGGAATCCATGAAATATATCTTTCTTAAAAAGTACCAAGACTACTGCAAGACCAAAGAATCTCGTAACAATATTTTCAAAATCCAACAATTAGAAGACAAGAATCTCGAGGACTATATGGAACGGTTTGCATACATCTCCTAGAAGTCAAAATACCATGACCTCCCAGAGGATCCATTTAGGGATTTTTTCCTTAAGGGAATTTCAAAAGAATACCAAGAGATGCTTAACCTAATGGAATCAAGTGACATCTCTCATAAACCATTTTCTGAAATATGTGAAATGTGTAAGAATTACTCAAGGAGTAGAGCTAAAACAAGAAATAATGTTTTGGATCCTTACAGTAGAAACTTAAAACCAGTTAATTCAGGTGGTATCACAAGAGATGAGATAGGGAACCTTTTAGAGAAATTCAAGATAGACATCTTAAGCATAATAGGTTCCCATTTGGACACCCTAAAAATTAAAAGGAAAGAAGAGGAGGAAAATGAAGCAATCAGCATATATTTCCCAAGATGCAGGGGGAAGCATTCCTCAAGGGAATTCCCATTAGATAACATTTCAGTTTGTGGCATCTGCACATAAGCCATTCAACTGAGAAGTGTCCATCATTGCCTATTTTGTTAGCCATCTATAGGAGTGGGGATCCTAGGGAATCCTCTTATGCACCTAGGAGGCCCTGGCAGCCTAGGAACCAACCCACATACCCATATATACAATCTCAAGTTCAACCCTATTATCAACAAAAACAACAGTGGAACTCACCAGGTTGGAACAACTAGTCTACACAGTACCAAAATCCTTGGATTCAAGGATGGAGAGGAGGGCATAACCATGGAAACCCTCAAGCTCCACCTATCTCTATGCCCAACCATCCTTACCCTATGTTTCCACGGAACACTCTGCAACTTCTGCTAGATTTTGTTCCACCACCCTTACCTCCTATTCCACAACAACAACCACAAAAATATCATAATGAAAGCTCCCCAAAAATGACATTATTACCGGAAAAACCATTTTCGAATACCAATAATAATCCCACTCAACCTCTTCACAATGTTGAGATGCAGGCCTTCCCGACATATGTTATTACTCCTGTTCCATTATAGGAGATTCAACTAAGATCGGGAGAATATATGGATAGGTAGAGACCTTTAGTAGTCATCCAGGAAGAAGAAGAATAAGAAACCACCAAACAACCTATGGATGACACTAGGTGGGAAGATATTATTATTCCTAAGGACCAAGAACCCAAGATTCCCCAAAATGAACCTTCACAAATTACGAAGGCCCCTCCTTATCCATACAGATTAGTAATTGTAAAACCTACCACCCGACCAGAATTGAACATTTTGAATGAATTGAAGAATATTTGTGTCAAGATTCCCTTGATTCAAGCCATTAAGGGTATTCCAATACACAGTAAAGTAGTCAAAGAATTGTGTATTAAGAAGCCAGGTAGGAAGTAGAAGGACCCTCCTACAGTACATTTGATAGGAGAACTTTCTGAATACATATCAGAGAATCCAAAGCTAGAAAAATATGGGAACCCAGGAAACCCCGTAGTGACCATAAACATTAATAAGGTCTCCATTGGAAGCACTCTCATAGACCTAGGTGCAGCCATCAATGTTATGACCACTACTACCTTGGAGCAATTACAGTTAAAACCTCTTCTTATACCTACCCCAACCATTTTGGAATTAACAGATAAACCGAGGGTTATACCTGAAGGAATTTTGGATGATATCATAATTACTTTAGCCTCATGGGAGTACCTAGTAGAATTTCTCATCATCCACTCAAAATATCCTACCAAAGGCCATCCCGTTATCTTAGGAAGACCTTGGTTATCCACAGCCAATGCATTTATTGGTTGTAGAGAGGGAGAAATGACCATCTCAAATGGACTTTCTATCCATAAGCTCACCATATACCCTCCAACTCAAACTATCATGGAGAATCTATGGTGGCTTGAATGTTCATATGAGAATGAGGACTGGGAAGAACCCGTATTGCCAAGTGACCATGCCTAGGCACTTTAGGAGTAGACAACGGAAAATGTGCTAAACCAGTTCATTTATGCTATCACATGTGTTGATTTTCCACAATATTTTCCCCAATTTGAGTACATGTTTGAGGAATAATTTCAGGAACAATTAGTCCCATTCATTTTGTCTTCGACATATTTTATCTTTGAGATAGATGAGTCTACTATGTCTTATATCATGCCATACAAGATTAGTCCAGTGAAAGTTTTACATATAAACTAATGGCTAGATGCAGACCAACAAAAACAATTAGTAAGTATCCTTAAAGAACAATCAAGGGCATTCACCTGGGAATTCACTGACATGAAGGGTATACACCCTGACACATGCATCCATCACATATATACCCAGGGAGAAGTAACACATGTTAGGCAACCCCAGAGAAGGATGAACCCAACACTCAAAGATATAGTAAAGGAGGAGATCCAAAAGTTATTAAATGTCAGATTTATTTATCCCATCTCCGACAGTAAGTGGGTGTCCCCGCTTGTAGTGGTTCTAAAGAAAGTGACCAGGAAATGGATAATTTTTTTTTATTTCCGAGAGCTCAACAAAGCCACTCTAAAGTATTACTTTCCTCTTCCTTTCATTGACCAAGTTTTGGATACCCTATCTAGAAAGAAGTATTTCTCCTTTTTAGATGGGTACATCAGGTACAATAAAATTCTCATAGTACCCAAGGATCAGGACAAAACTACCTTTACTTGTCCTTGGGGCACCTATGCCTATAGGGTTTTACCGTTTGAATTGTGTAATGCTCCTGCTACATTTCAATGAGCAGTACTAGGTATATTTTCCGTTCGTATTCATGATTGTGTGGAGGTCTACATGGATGACTTCACAGTTTATGGAAACACTTACCAGCAAGCCTTAGATAACTTAGAAAAAGTCCTTATCATATTCCAATAAATGAACTTGTCTCTAAGTCATGAAAAATGTAAAATGTTGTTGACTGAAAGAGTGGTTCTAGGACATCATGTTTCATCTGAAGGGATAAAATTCGATCCTGCAAATATTGAGGTCATCATCAGACTCCCACCCCCCAAAATTCAGAAAGAGGTGAGAAGATTTCTTGGACATGCCGGATACAACCGCCAGTTTATTGAAAATTTTACAAAGATTCTTTCACCTATATTTGAATTGTTAATAAAGGATTTTGATTTTGTTTGGACTGAGTAGTGTTAAACTTCCTTTAAAACCCTGAAAGGTAAGTTGTCTGTGGCACCAGTTCTTAGAGGGCCTAATTGGACTCTCCCATTCCACATATCCACTGATGCCTTCGACACTGCAATGGAGGAGTATTAGGGTAGAAAGAATACCAACAATCCTATGCCATTTATTTTGTGAGAAAGAACTTATCCCCTCCCGAGATAAACTACACAGTTACCGAGAAGGAATTCTTGGCAGTAGTTCATGTTATCAATAAGTTTCATCATTACATTACAGGTTACGAAGTATTTTTACATACAGATCATTCTTCCATTAGAATTCTCATGAATAAACCCATAACTAATGGTTGAGTGACTAGGTGGCTCCTGCTATTGCAAGATTTTAACATCACCGTTCTGGACCGACTTGGAAAGGATAATTTGGTAGATGATTTTATTTCACGAATAAAAAATGAGGATGTTGATAGTCCTGTAGATGATATTTTCCCAGATGAACACCTTTTTTCCCTCTCTGTAAATACCCCGTGGTTTTTGGATATGGAAAACTATCTGGCTACTAAGAAGTTACCGTCTCATTTGTCACCTCATAAAAAGCGTAAAATTATCACGCAAAGTGCTAATTACTCTTGGGTTGGCCATGAACTTTTTTGTATAGGTCCTAATTTGATTATTCATAGATGTGTTTGAGAGGATGAGGTACCATAAATACTATGAAGTTGTCATGATGGACCATTTGGTGGCCATTTTTTTGACAAACATACAACATATAAGGTGTTACATTCAAGTTACTATTGGTCTAGCATTTTCAAAGATGCTTCCAAGTATGTGAGGAGTTGTGATAGTTTCCAAAGGATAGGAATACCTACGTCAACTGATGAAATTCCCTTGCATGCCTAAGTTATGATAGAACCTTTCGAAAAATAGGCCCTTGACTTTGTAGGACCAATTTCACCCATGTCCCGCAAGAAGAACTATATTTTGGTTTCTACAGTCTATGTCACCAAGTGGGTAGAGGCAAAATCCCTATTTAGGGCTACAAAAAAATATGTTGTCAAATTCATCTATGAAGACATATTTACCCATTTTGGTATCCCTCATGAAAATGTTACAGACCAAGGCACTCATTTCAATTCCAAGCTGATGAGAGAGCTAACAGAGAAATATGGGATTAAACATTGTAAATCTTCTCCATACCACCTGCAAGCTAATGGTGAGGTAGATTTTACAAACAAAGTTATAGAAGCTATATTAACCAATATTGTTCAATTACATCACCGATATTGGGATGATAGGCTCCAGAGGCTTTGTGGGCATACCAAACCACCTGGAGAAACACCATTGGGCATACACCATAAGAGCTAGTGTATGGGAAAAAAGTACTTCTACCAATAGAATTCCAAGTAAGGACCTTCTGTATTGCCACATAATTGGGATTAAACTTAGATGAGGCTCAGAAGCAATGAGCCCTACAATTGAATGAGTTCGATGAGATCAGGTAAGATGCCATCCAACGAACAATGTTAGTCCAAAACCAGAGGAGTAAGTGGCATGACAAGTTTATTAAGAAGAAATAATTTCAAACTAGTGATTGGGATTTGTTGTTTGACTCCCGATTTAAAACCTTGAAAGGAAAAATTACCACCCAATGGTTGGTTCCTTATGAGGTAGTCACTATATATGACAATGGAGTTGTGAAAATCAAAACAATTGACGATGGACAAGTCTCCTTTGTAGTAAATGGACACCGACTCAAATTTTATCATAAGCCCATTTCCAAAGAAGACTTTCTATAGGTCATGTCAACTGACAAGGCATTGGCCTTAGTAGATGGGGAAGTCCCCCCTTGTTCTTGAATGTTTTCTGAATTTTCTACTGTACATATGTAAATAATTTTGATTTTTTTTGATAAGCAATTCTAGATATTTCTTGTTAAGCCCTAAATAGTGGCTCATTACCCCTTAATTGAGGCATATTACATTAGTAATGTTATTTTATTTATGTCAACTTTATTCCATTAGTTGTAATTATACCTCCTAGTCTCCTATATATATCAAGGAGACATTTTCATTTGGAATCATCTTGTAATTGAACATTTATGTGGTAATAAGGAGGTTTCCTCCTAGAAGAGGCTTATTATCTGAATCTATCTCTTTTTCAAGGCATTGAGTACTTATTTTGAGGTTTTTATATGCTATAATGATATTTAGTTCCTAACATATGGTATCAGAGCTCAAGGTCTTGGAGTTTCTCTGCTACATCTGAGACACATTGGAATTTTTGCTATAAATTGTTTTACTCAATGATTCATAATGAATGACTTGGAGGATATTTAGTAGACGGATCAAGGTACGTTGGGTTAAAATTTCATCTCTTGAGGCCTTATACTTTCGGAGATACAACCTTTCTAAGATAGGGTTTTGGAATCATCCTGAATTGAGTCATTACGAAATTTTCCCTATAAACGTTTTTCTGTAACATATCAGACCCTGAAATCCTGAGGATATTCACAAAAATTAGTACGGTATATGTGGTAACCATTTTAGGTTCTGGGTCATCTTACATTTGTAGATACACCCTGTGGAAGATAGGGTATCTGACTAGTCCTACTTACTAGTCTCAAGCAAGTGTTCCAGGTAAAACAATCATAACGTCTTCCTAGAGTATCCAAATTGAGTGATAATAGTTGCATTGGATAGTGAACAGACCTTAGTAGTTTTGGTACGAGTTTCAAAATTTTATATAAATTATTTTGTGTGGGGCATGCTATACAAGTGAGATGTCCTGGAAAGGAAAACAATTATGAAGTTGTGGGGAAGTTACCGTAAATTCCACTTGGCACATCCAATTTTGATCAGACCTGTGGCATTGTAGAGAAGAGATATCAGAGACCTACAAAAAAGAAAATTTCATACTCAAAAGGGCCTAAATTTTGGAGATACAATAAAAAGAAGATTGTATAGCAGAGCCACCTCAAAATCAAGGTATAAAGTGATACTTGGACAACATGCCACCAAAAAGGGAAATTCTACACCCAATAAGCCTCCAAAAAATCCTACTTGGACTCTTGATGAAGGTGAAGTAATGTGTAGGGACATAAATGATTTACAAAAGAAGACAATAACAAAAAATGAACTACAAGAGATGGAAGCTAAGTTGGAGGCAATAAATACTAAGATGGATGGTTTAAAAGAGGAGATCATGGAAGGATTGAAAAATTTCGTAATAGAGAGGACACCTGAAAGTGAAAATGTATCCCATGAAATTAATGATGACGACACAAGGAAGGAGAATCAAGAATGGATAAACTCTAACTTTGGGTTGAATACCAACCACATTCCTAAGATCGATATGAGGAAGTTTGATGGCAAGGACCCTATCACATGGATACTTTAGTTGGAGCAATTCTTTGATCTACATAATGTGCCACATACACAAAAGGTACAGATTTCTTCTTTATATTTAGACCCCAATAAATTTGTATGGTATTTATGGCTTTGTTCTCACAAATCACTTGTCACTTAGACAATTTTCACGGAAGAAATTATAGCACACTATGAGGATACAAGGAGCAATACCTTCTTTAGCCAGTTGATAAATCTCAAGCAAAATGGTTCAGTTACAGAGCACATTGAGAACTTCCAAATATTGAATATAAAGGTAAATGATATTACATATGAGAACTTGATTGATGTATTCATAGGAACTTTAAAGGATAACATTCACCAGGAGGTTTGACTTTGGGAACCCAATTCATTGGAGAATGCATTTAGGGTGGCAAGAAATATTGAAAGTAAAAAACTGGCTATGGCTACTAGAATGACCAATCCTAACATCAATAGAGAGAATAATTCTCCTTCTTCTAAAATGCCTCAACCTACAAGGTTGACACCTCAATAATTGGAGGAAAGAAAAGAAAAAGGTTTATGCTTTAATTGTGACAACAAGTATAGTAAGGGACATAAGTGTGGTGAGAAGAAATTATTCT
>SNQJ01S0168075.1:13221-26271 GCA_010110895.2 Picea sitchensis
TGAAACAACAAGAAGATCAACATCGTAGTGAAAGAAGTTTTGAAGTAGCAGATTGGGTGTTTTTAAGACTTCAATCATAAAAATAGATGTCCCTCAAGCAAGCCAAGAAGGATAATAAATTATCACCAAAGTACTATGGCCCTTATAAGGTGTTGCAAAAGATTGGTACTATGGAATACAAATTGGAGTTGCCTACATATTCACGAGTACACCCAGTTTTCCATGTTTCATGCTTGAAGAAGGTTATAGGTGACAAGATCAAAGTTCAAACTTTATTTCCATCAATTGACGAGGAAGGAAAAATCATATTGGATCCTAAAGAAAGAACTAACACAAGAATTTTCCAGTTGAGGAATAGATCCATTTCAGAGTATCTCATTAAATGGAGTAAACTATTGGCTGAAGATTCCACTTGGGAAGATGTGTCTTTTATACAGAAGCATCCAAAGTTACTCAAGTGTTGCAGACAACACTTGTCTCAAGGGGAGGGGCATGTTAATCCCTAAATGGTGGCTCATTACCCCTTAATTGGGGCATATTACATTAGTAATGTTATTTTATTTATGTAGGCTTTAGTCCATTAGTTGTAATTATACCTCCTAGTCTCTTGTATATACCAAGGAGACATTTTCATTTGGAATCATCTTTTAATTGAACATTTATGTGGGCATAAGGTGTTTCCCCCTTGAAGAGGATTATTATATGAATTTATCTCTTTTTCAAGGCATTGAGAACTTATTCTGAGGTTTTTCTATGCTATAATGATATTTGGTTCCTAACATTTCTGTAGTTATTTATTTCACCAAGAGTAGACAGTTTCAAGGAAGTATAAATGAAGGTTTTTTATTCAAAACATTGCTACACTTGAACCTTGTTGTCTTCTAAGCATCAAATGAGTATTGACTTGCTGTAATTAGCCATACTTTTGCAAAGATGTTCATCTTCTCTTTTTCTTAAGGCATTTTAAAAAGGAAGTTGCTCTTGAAAATATCCACCACTATATAAGGAAGTGATACCGTAACCATCAAGCTTAGAGGTATCTCATATAGTTTTCCCAAGAAAACTGAGTAAGTGAGTAAAGTATCATATTAAAAAGTAACAAGGAGGTCTGATTAGCAGTTTGTCATGGAAACATCACAATAACTTACAAAAGAAGAAAATGAGTTGAGCCTAAAGATACCTTCTTGTTCTTTCTCAATGGTACCATCCACTCCACACTAAATAGATTGATTATATAATATCTTTAGATAGCCCACGTCCGCTTAAGTACCCCTTACATCAGGACAGTCACTAAGGAATATATAATAGAAAGTCATCCTCTAACATAAATACCATCCAAATTGAAAAAAATGAAGAAAAAGTTGTTTTCAGAGTTATCTCCCTATCTTCTTGCATAAAGCAATCTTATACTAAAAATCTTAAAAGATGGAGGGCTAGTCTCTGAGGGTGTAAAAGGATAACCTGCCGGGATACTGAACAGGTATGCTGGCAGCAGGTACCGGCCTGTGGTATGACTAGGTGTTGACGGGAAAATTTGACTGTCTGTCAACAGGAAGAACAAGTCCGGTCCAGGGTTGTTTAAGTAACCCAAGTCGTTTGGTGTAACTTATTTTGACGGGTTTAATGGCTCCGTTAGCCAATCTAAAATACTAAAAGAATTAACTAATGCTAAAAAAATATACTAAATATATACATACCTTGATATAACTATTGTAAATGTGTTTACGTAGAAAAAGAAAACATAAAGATCTCACTTATGAACAACATTTACAGATTTGCAAGTTTTACTAGAAACTTACAAAATTAAGGTGAAAATAATTGATTTTGAGAAGCAAATAAATAAATCACATTTAAATAATTTTTGTTTTCTTTCTATAAATTTAACAAAAATTGAATTAATTAAACTATGAAACACAGATGTATAGATAGACAAAGTCGATATGCACTTTCTGGTTCCGCTAATATATAAACGACAGAAATTGGAAACATGAAAGAGATAACCTAATATTAGTTTGTTTGATGTGTCTGTGCCTCTATATGAATCAACAACATGTAGCTGCCAGGCCTACTAGATAAATCTGCAATAGACTTATATTGAAACTATTTTGAATAAATTCATAGAATGTATTGGAAGACAAGATTTTAGAAAGAGAATAGGGAACACATATTAAATCTGTGATCTTATGATCACAAATGGTTATAGTCAGATAAATATATGTGTAATACATTCACTTCATTGTTCAAATTAAGCATCAAATATAAATTCTGATATTCAAATTGAAAATATGATCACAATGTGAATATCTGGAACAACAAATTATGAACGATTATTTATAACGTGAATATCCTGAAACATAACATATCATTAAGTCTAAATCTACAAGACATATTAATGCACCAAGATGAAATAAAACTAAACATTAATGAAACACCATTAACAAAGGACTAAAGCCAAAATGTTGTACATTGTTTCATTAAGTCTTGGGATATCATTCGTCCATATTTGGTTCCAGGCCAAGATGCCTTCATTTACAAAACAAAGAGTATTTAAAGGGTTTTTGAAACTTCAACTTCCTATCTCCTAGGATAGGATCAAATCCCATAAGATCAAACTATTACAAATATGGAGGGCCTACAGCCACTCATGATCAAATCGTATCTTCAAAAATTTATAAAAGTTTTTTCTTATTTACAAAATAAACAAAAAGGAGATACTAATCATCTAAAACGAAAATGTTCCACCTCATAAAATCAGCATCATATATACCATGTCTTGAAAAATGAAATAGGAACAAGTTAGATATTTTATTAACAAATAATTACTAAATTTTATATGAAAATGACTTGGCTACAAAATCTCTCGATTCTGTAGCTAGTCTTATATTAGTAAAAGAAATCTAAGTTTAACTGATTTGAATTAAAAATAAATAACATGACTGTAATAAGAGGGAAAAAACATTTTACCATTTAACCAATAACTAAACATGGATCAAGATATCTCGGAATTTATTATGGCCTTCACACTATCTGCATTCTTTATCACAATGTTGCCTCTCTTTTTAAGATGCTTGGCTTGTCTCTGTTCATTTTCACTGAGGTCATGAATTTCTTTTATGAGTAATTCATTGTGGTTTGTGAGCGCTTTAATTCTTACTTGTAAAATGGGGATATCACTATAGTACCATTCAATCCAATGCAAACACACCTCACAATGCACAGAAGGAGCGATCTGTCGAGGGAGAGTATAGTTGGGTGTAAGAATATCAACATTACCAGTTGTCGGCCCTTGACCAAACTTAATACCAGTAAACCCCTTTATACCTCTGAGACACAGTGGGATATTACTAACAAATCCGTATGGCTGAGTAGGCTCTAATTTATGACGATTTGGGTCTTCTTCTGCGAGGAAAATTTTAATTTCGGGATTTGAGACCTCATTGATCTCGATCGGGTCAATCAAGCTCAAATGAGTCTTAGATAGATTCCTCAAAATTCTATAGATTAGCTGACCAACCCTTTTATTTCAAAACCCTAACGATGAATTCTTATGTTTTAAATATTTGTGAGGTTTTTCGCTATCGGTTTTTACAGTGGCTTTAAGGCCAACAACTAATTCATGCACAAGGGTTTCATTTGACTCAGAACCAACATCCTATTGCCCATGTAAAAAATGATCGGGTAATGCCTCATCACGAGGGTTCTCCTTCAGAAATACTGGCTTGTTACTTGAACCATCAAACAGTTTCCCTATCAGTGGTCCACCCACAATAGTGGTTTCTATAGGAAATACTATTGCAAAGCCATTTCGGTTTAAGAACCCATCCTAGTCATCACCCAGGATTATCAAACAATGAACCAAAATCATTTAATTAAACCATGGTGAAAGAGACTAGAATCAAAGCTCTGTTTTTAATACCTCTTCTACATCTTGTACAAACTCCTCAACAAATAAAATGAAACATTCAAAGGAAAACCTATAAAGTGCATAAGAAACCGCACATGATAAAGAAAAACTAGGCCATAATGGCCCTCATAGGTTATAAACTATTTAAGAACTGATAAGAGCCCATGCCATCTAACCTTAAGCAAAGAAACAAGAATACCTTTCTCACAACACTCAATCTTTCTGGAGGTCACAAAGAGGCCCTAGGGAACTTCTTCGATCTTCGAATTCTTGAACAACTTTTGACCGGTGAGAGGGAGCCCTGTGGCTTCACTCAAAAAATCTTTAGTAACCTCCAACTGAATATCTCCAACGTTCGCTCTACATCCATCAAATGTTTGTGCGAATTCCTTAGCCACACAAAGGTTATACCCTTCGAACCTCTTAATGAAAGTATCCCAACCCTGGCCTTTCAAATCCTCGACTACATCATCATGAGACAACAACGCTTGAGAGCCATTTGGTTCTTTTCAGACAACAAGAACCATTAAAAGTATGACCAGAATATAACAAGGGCGACTCAATATAGCTGTGGGTTTAGATGGCAAGAGTAAAAGGAACAAGTCTAAGCGGATGAAATGGAAACAAAACAAGAAAAATCCCTGCACGGTCATAGTATAACCATGAAGGCTTCGGTTATGGAGTTTGAACACTCTTGGTAATGAACATCTCGAGTACAAAGCATAACTCAAACCCTTTAACTCATAATGAAAATCCTGTCGATTCATTCCGCCAGCCATAGATCAGGTACATGACACGATACTTGTGCATTAATTTGCATGTCTTTGAATGACTATAGTCGATTTGAAAAGGGTTCAAAATAAATATGTTTATAATTCAAATGTGAATCAACATTTGGTATTATATTGAAATTCAACAAAATCAAAAAGGAAAATCATTCAAGTATTAAATATGAAGTAGATGTAATCAGAATGAACCTTTAAAAGCATGTTTTAACTAGATATATAATACGAAACTAAGTTTCCATGCTTGATTCATTCTTTTAGTCACGAACCAAGCATGAAAACACGAATATAAAAGAATAGTCAAACATCTTTCATAACCTAGAGATCATCCTAAAATGATAATATGAACATGATGAGGTGAAGGCAGCTACAGGAAGTGTCGTTTGTCGTTCAAATAGAAAAAATATGTAGGACTTCCAACACTAGGTAAACCCGCTAGAGTACTGAACAAGCTTGCTGGTAGCGAGACATTCTACCTAGTGAGGATGGTATTCTGACAAAAAATAAATAATAAATTTAAATTTGTCCTGATGTATGACATTACTTGTAGACAAAGATGTCATGAAGTATGTATGGTTAAGTTAAGGTTAATGAACTCCATAAATTTTCCTTTGGGAAGTATTTGAGACTATCTTGAAACTCTCTCGCCCACCTCTTCTTATCGATATGTAGGATGTTCTATCCTATAGGTGGGGCCATCTTCTAATCATCTCGCCAAACCAATCTGTGAAATTTATCTCTACACTTAACAAGCTGTAAATCTTTGGCTATTAGGAGAACTAAGTGGTTTCCTATATTTTTTATTGTGAGGTGTCACAATACTTAGGTGTGGGGGAGGGGTTCATGAGTTGACAAATGATCATTGCCTAGAGAAGTAAATCTTTGTAAAAAATTTATGAGTCTTGTTTTTATGATACGGGTTATTACATCAACAATCATTTTATTTTTGAAATGATAATCCCATGTGTGTTATAAATTGCTGAATATATCCTTAACAGACCACTTTATTGGTTTATTTTCATTACAAGTTGTTCATTGTAGGTTTGAAATTACATGCCTTATGCGAGTGAATTGAGTAAGCATGTTGGAAAAATGAACAATAATAGAACACTCTGCCTCTACTCTTAATCACTATGACTTTCAAAACCATTCCAAGATTGCAGGATATCCATTACAGGAGATAAAAATGAATTTATCACAGGGTTACCATATGGAGTGCCGTATGAAGTGCCATATGAAGTTTTGTATGAGGTATCGAACGAAGTGCCATATGAAAATATACACCAGTAACTGTCCACAATTTCAGGTAACTAGGAATTAATGACAATTAATTGAATTAGTTTATGGAAATCAAGATCAAATGATGCAAACCTTAGACATTTTTGTGATCAAATGTCCAAGTCAAAAGACTTGGACATTGTTCCAACTTTGTATCATTATGATTTCCCCCACAAATGTGCCGTCAAATTCAAAATCGCTCACACATGGAAACTCATGCGTGAATGTGTGCAACCAATTCGATCCTAGGCACATTCAAAAATGGAACTGGGTTATCCCATTATTCTAATTCACCTCTTCCATTTGCATTTTCCCCTGTTTTAAAACGCGTTCAACCTCTATTTATTTGTTCCTTTGTTCAAATTACACTTTGCCTCTGTTTAAATCGTGCCATTCCCTGGCCCTATCACACCCTCTCTTGGTGAATTTCACCTATGTTCATTTATTCACACTATCACTATGCCCAAATGGTATGAACTATCTTCCTACATAGACCTCTTCGCCATCCTTGAGTTTGCACAGTGCAAGGACGTGCTTTTGCGCGCAGGATGGGGGCCATTTTTATGCCATTTGTAGGGCCACGACGATGTCATATCAATGCAATTTTTCCTCGGTTTTGATGGGAAGACAACGTGGGTGGGTTCTCTCACCTTTGGGATCTTAGAGGAATCCATAGCCACAACCATAAAGCTTCCAAGAGTGGGAGATAGATGGTTTAAAAACCACTAGCTGCCATGATCAAGATATAATAGGGTTTTTAAACCAGAATTCTAGAACATCTTTGGAGCTAAAGGATACTCCAAGGAGTGGATAAAAGAGGAGTTGATCAACCCTCTCATAGTCATCACCAGGTTGATCACATGTGAAGGTAGATATTCCACCTTTAAATCCTGTCACTTTAGATTGTTATCTCACTTTTAGTTCAATAAACCATTGAATTTTCCCTTCTACTTTTTAAAGAGATTGGAGAAGATTTCCTGTCTAGTGAGGAATAATGTAATGAACCCCCACAACAAACTCTTCACCATGGCCTTATCAAACTCCTTGTTTTAGCCAAATTGGAAAAATAGGGGAAAACTTGGGATGAGTTCATTTATCAATTTGCAAACCCTCACTTGAAAATCAAGACTAGCAAAAAGACATTGGATCTAAGGACTATTTCTCCATCCAAACCCCACTCTCCAAGGACTCCAAACCCTCTTTCACAAGCCATTTCTTTACCGGAACAAAAACCCAAGAATCTTGTTGAAACCCCTGCAGCCTCATCGGGCAAAAAGACCAAGAAGTGTATTGCTAATCTCCAGATGCCTTCAATATCTCTTGATCCTACACCCAAGAAGCTAAAAGAAGTAATTCAACAAGAATTTCCTACAACTCCCACAAATAGGAGAGGAGCTAATTGATTCAATAGAGGACCCTTTCGAAAAGGTACCCGGAGCACAAGAGGAAAACCTTATGCAAAACCCCTGACTACGTCGGACCCTATACAAGTGTCCTCTAATATCGAGAGTTCTCACAAAAGACTCAGGGAAGTGTCCATAGAAGAATTGAAGCCACAAAGAAAGACAAAATCTGAACCTACTTCTCCTCATCAACCCTCTATTACTCCTACCTCACTGATGCCTTCCCCGGATCTTAAGACTGATAGAATTTCTACATCTTTCAAAGTATCTAAGTCTTCCTATGAGATATCAGATCCTTCTCCAGCCATTGAGAAACTACAAAAAAGAGAATTTTCAGCTGCTGCAACAGTTGGAAGATAGGAAGACTATGGACACACATCTTCACCACAATAATGTAGTCCTTCAAGAAAAGGTGAATTCCCTTCAAAGGTTGGTTGATGAGATGACCGAAGCCAACCGCAACCTTAGGTTACAATTGAAGAAACACAAGAGGCATAAGACAAAATCTTCACAGCAAGAAGGAGAAGCTTCTAAAGTTGATCCTCGTCATCAAGCTTAGTCAAGAGGGGAAATTTCTTTTTGTTTGCAGTGGAACCTGCAAAATCTTAGGTGTGGGGTTAATGTTGAGCCTCAGATATAATTGATTTAACGATGTTAATTATATCCTTTTTGGCCGAATATGTATATTCATTTTCCTGTTTTGAAGAGTTTTTGAAGAGATTTTGTTTCAAATCGCTATGATTCATACTAGGTATGAATGATTCATGTTTTGTTATGCTTTTGAGTATCATTCAACATGTTTTTATGATTCTAGGAAACTAATTCGCATTTTGTGTGTCACAGGGAAAAATGACAACTCATTTTTTCATCCGGCACTCCGTCCTGCACAAAAACCATGGGAGATTTGCTGGTTATCATATTGGTGGCCAACGATGGGAGAATCAGAGACATGGGTTTTTCTTGTGGTCGTGGCCTCCATCTACTGAGCTTTTGAGAACTCGATTTGGGTTGTTATGCTGGGTGATTATTGGCTCGCCTTATTTCTAGAAACCACCGACAGTTAGGGTATATTAAATGTGATATTCTATTTTTAGAGAGGGTTGACCCTTACACTGGTTGACCTCTTAGCTTGTAAACTTTTAAATACCACCTCAATGGTCAGAGAGAGGGAGTTAGAGAGAAAAATATAGTTTAGCTCTATTTTGCTATTTTTCACATACATTTTGTTAAGACTATGTAAAGACTACATTTTTTATTTTAATCTTAAATTCGTGTTGTTGAGCTCGTGGTTCGCCTTTGAAGAGTAGCCACGACTTGCTGGGGGGCCCACCAACATTCTAGGTGAATATCCAATTAGTTTGCTTGTGAATTGAATAGTGTAGTTCTGATTTTATTAATTTCTTGTACATGAGTTTTCATTATGCTTTTTTACTGTATAAATTGTTGTTTATGATTTAATTGTTTTAGTTTCTTTTGTAGGTTATTATGAAGGCTAGTGTTAATATGAAATGACTTTTTAATTAGTAGGAAGCAACTTGCAAGCTTAGATACTAACCCTGTTTATAATTAGATGATAGATTAGATTTTCTTTATGCTGAAATAAAGTATATAAATTGAGTTTAAAACAAAGTTTTCAATTCATGATTTCCTTGACACGGTTTCGGTGGATGGATAGTTATTAGTTTTTATTTTTCAATTCTAGTTTGTCTATCTAGTTGCTACTTAGTTTGCTTATCTAAATTGTCATTTAGTTTGCTTATTTAATTTCTTGTCATATGCTGAAATAGTATTTAATTTCTGTTTTATGAGTATTTCCTCTTTTGCAATTTGAATTGTTAGAATAGAATTAGTTTAGTTTATTTTCATGCAATTTCCTTTTCTAAGATTTAGGTTGCAATTCCAATTCAAAGTTGATTATTGAATGTAGTTTTCAGTTATGAATCTAGGTAGTATGAATTTTCTTAATTAGCATAGAATGCAATTGAATTTACTAGAATAGTGTTTTTATACTGTTAATGATTAATGCATGATTGAATAATCACATGGATATGCAGGATAATTGATGTTGCTTCTATAATGGCTAAGTTCTCACTGGATTGTCTAATTCACACTTTTCACTTTTCTATTGAACTCAATATCGAGTTTATCCCTCTTCAATTATCGTTTATTGTTAAGTGCCATTGTGATATCAATAGACACTGGAGACATAACCATCAACACTATATTTGAGTTTTCTTGCTTAGATGACAATTTAATTGAGGGTTTATAGTTTTTTTTAGTACATATAGAATACCCATCAGTTGTATAGATGTGGGTGTGGTGTTTTTGACAATCCCAACTGTTTGACAACCTTTGTTGACATGAGGTTCTCCTGGCTTCCACTATCAACAATAAAATGCAACGGGGTCCCCTTTAGACACATCTATAAAATGAAAAATGATCTTCCCCTCTTCAGGATCTGTTAGTTCTTCCGGTTTAAATGTTCTGGTCGCAACATTATGGGTGGGGTCTGCATAAATGACTTGTCTTATACCAGTAGTTTTTGAATCATATTCCAAATGAGGTTTTGACTCCTTTCCTATGATATTTGCCATCGATGAATATTTTGAGTGACATTCATCAGTGTTGTGGCAGCGGATGTTGTGGAAATCGCACCACTTTATAGTGTCTTTCTTCATATTTATGTGACCCTTCATTTCCTATGGCTTTGCTGGTTTTCAAGAGGCTATTTTTTAGGGTTGTCTTTATCATAATTTGGATGTTGTGGATTTGCAGACCCAAACTCCTGTTTGTTCTGGTGCTTAAATTTCTCCTCGATTTTAAAATCATATCGATAAGCATCACCCAATGATGATATGTGAAGAAAATCCATTTCAGTTTGGATGTATCTGTGTAGAGCCTAGGGTATTTAAGAACCAAATGTCTCTTGAAGTGTTTGATACCTAGCTTGGTGCGCAAGGTATGGAAGTTATTGGTGAACTCCGACATTTCTTGGCCTCTCTCTTTCCAGGGTGTGGTTTATCGCATGTACTGGTCGTGATAGTTTTCAACAAGGTAATATTGTTCCTTCACTCCATCCACAAAACAATCCCAAGTCGGTTCGAGCTCATATCTTCCACACTCCTCTATGGAACTTTTCTCCCACCAATGTTTGACATGGGGGAGAGCTTTAAGGATTGCGAAGGTATTCTTTTCCCTGTCGGAAAAATTATGAGCAAAGAAATAACCTTCTAGTAGATTTAACCATTTTTCTAAGGCATTTGCATCTATTTGTTCTTCAAACACAAGAATATCAAAATTAACTTATACCTTGAAAGGTGAGGTGCCTCCAAATTGACCTCTTGATGAAGACGTGTTGGTTGTTATCGAAAATAATTGAGAGATGTGGGAAAAAATATCCATCATTTCGTCCCTCTATCGTGTGAGAGATTGCTCAAGCAAGAGACTAATAGAATCGTCTACTCTTTTGTTTTTATTTTATTCTGACATTGAGGGTTTTTTGGGTGTACGAGAGTGATTGTATTCATGAGAGACAAGATTCAGAACCAAGTTTATATACTCGGACATCATCGGGGACATGCACTGGAAAAATGATCAAGAACAACCTTCTCTGATACCACAGATCCATATTATTTTCAGCACGAAATGAGAGCAGAGATATAACACAAAAATATACAGAGATATTGCAAGAGAGCCAATAAAATAATACAGATATATCGGATATATAATAGGAGGAAAAAATATGCACTAATACACAATTTCTATTAATGAGTAAAATGTATAAAATTGTAGAAATACAGAGTGAAAGACTCGCTAGAATTGTGGAAGCTTATCTCTGAGAAGAGATGTGACGACTACTCGCGTTCACAAGAATATGGTTACAATGAGGCTCTAAAGTAATTTTTAACATAAATAAATTCCAAAACCCTAACCCCGGAAGATGGAAATCCAACAGGATTGTGGACCCCATTTTGGGTAGTTTGGTGTATCAAGTTCCCCGGGGTGTAACTTTGGCATACGATCTCTGTTTGGGGCGCACAATAGCTCATTGGAAATGAATTTTTAGGGATATTGATTTTGGGGGATCAATTAGAGACTTCAGAAATAATTGAGGTGATAGATCCAGAAAAAAAATCATTTAATCCCTCAAAATGGCCCAAAACATTTAGGAACCGAAAAATTGCTAAACATAGTAAGTTTCTAGAAGACTGTTTTGAGCCAGTTGGAATAGGTGGTTGGCCACTGATATCCACCTGGATCAATTCTCCTTCCTTAATAAGAAATGGTATCCATTGTGTTTATTTCCCAGGGGAGAGGGAAAAAAGTTACTGAATCGACATCTTGATGAAGTTGCGCTACTTAGCTTGTTGAAGCTTATCACGAACCTATGGATGGAAGGGTTGGACCTTTTTAACCAGTCTGGCTAAATGATATGAAGTTTTTCAAAAGGAATATTTACACTTTGTTGTAATATTATTGACCTACTTTTGTTGGATAGAAGGTTCTTTAAATTTGAGTAGGTTAATTAAAGTAGTTTGTTGTTGTTATTTCTTATTTGGTAGATAGTTTTCCTTTTCTTGTTATCATGATTAAGTTAATTTTATTTAAGTAGGGTTTTCATTTAATTTCTTAGGAATATCCATTGATCCTTTGATCAAAGGTTACTTAGGGTACACAGTTTAAGTTTCTTAGTAGGGTTTGATCATTAGTAGTTTTTGCTTGAGTAGATTAGCCCTTCAATATCCCGTTTCCTTAGTTAGACTATACTAATTCTAGCCTTTCTGCCTTGCCACATATAGTGCTACAAATATATGTTTACTTACCCCGGGTTGACAATTTAATTGAGGGTTTTTAGTTTTTTTTAGTGCATATAGAATACCCATCAATTGTATAGATGTGGGTGTGGTGTTTTTGACAATCCCAACTGTTTGACAACCTCTTGATATGAGGTTCTCCTAGCTTCCACTATCAACAATAAAATGCAACGGGGTCCCCTTTAGACACATCTATAAAATGAAAAATGATCTCCCCCTCTTCAGGATCTGTTAGTTCTTCCGGTTTAAATGTTGCGGTCGCGACATTATGGGTGGGGTCTGCATCAATGATTTGTCTTATACTAGTATTTTTTGAATCAGATTCCAAATGAGGTTTTGACTCGTTGCCTATGATATTTGACACCGATGAATATTTTGAGCGACATTCATCGGTGTTGTGGAAGGGGATTTTGTGCAAATCGCACCACTTTATAGTGTCTTTCTTCATATTTATGTGACCTTTCTTTTCCTATGGCTTTGACTCGTTTTCAAGAGGCTGTTTTTTAGGGTTGTCTTTATCATAATTTGGATGTTGTGGATATGCAGACCCGAACTCCCATTTTTTCTGGTCCTTAAATAACTCCTCGATTTCAAAAGAATATCGATAAGCATCACCCAATGATGAGATGTGAAGAAAATCTATTTCAGTTTGGATGTATCTATGTAGAGCCCCAGGGTATTTAAGAACCAAATGTTGCTCGAAGTGTTTGATACCTAGCTTGGTGCATAAGGTATGGAAGTTATTGGTGAACTCTGACATTTCTTGGCCTCTCTCTTTCCACGGTGTGGTCCTGTAACAACCCTACTTAAATAGATGTACAGGGATGATTAATTATAATTAATTTGATAATATGACTGTCCTAATA
>SNQJ01S0168076.1:0-11694 GCA_010110895.2 Picea sitchensis
ATAGAAATATGACTTTGCAATATGTTTGATGTATATCTCATAATTCAAGTGTAATACCAATTGTATCTTGATCAGACCAATATGTTTCTAAGATAAAGATGTTGTATTGAGGAATGGGCACATTTTACCACACATGGTCGATAAGTGCATTTTGCACATGGCTTGTGTTGTTCAAAAGAAAGCAGAGACTGTATTTGCACATGTAGTTTTCCAATTCTTTTTTTCTGGCATTATTTTGTAGCATGTTAATATTGAAGTCTCCTACAAGCACAATGGGTCCGGTCAGATGGAAATGGCCTAATGCATTGGAAATAACATTTAGTATGTTGGAGAATGTTGCATGGGGAGCAACATACAGATTTAGTATTGCAATTTATGCTCCATGGAAAAACATTTTTGCAAGCACCATCTCAACATTCTTTTCTTCGAAATGTATATGGTGCAAAATTGGTACATGTTTTTTCACCAATATCATCACCCCATGTGTAATGTAACTTGATATGCAATTTTGATTTGGAAATTGTTTGTTTTGCATGCATAATGCCATGTACGTTTCCTGGAAGCACATAATATCAGATTTCATTGTATCATAGTCATTGAGTATATAATCCATGTGTGTATGTAAGCTATGTGTGTTAAGTGAAAGAATTGATATAGATGACTTTGTTTGTATGAATTGGTAATCATACTGCAGTTGCCATTTTGCGGTAGTCTTGAGGCGTTCCATTTCAATATCAACTTTTTGTTTGACTTTGAAGTTATCTTTTGTAAGAGGAATTAGTAAATACAAGGACTCTATGCTTTTGGCACGGGACAGTGTTGTGTATACAAGTCCATGTATCTAAATTCCAGTAGGCTGAAATGCAACATTATCAAGTGTTAGTCCTTGTTATGTGTGGACTGTACATGCACATGCAAGTTTAATTGGAAACTATTTTCAAATATTCAGTCGACCTGTCTTTGCTAATGTCGATATTGGCTTTGATATTCAAAAAATAGGTGTCCAATTGCTTGCAGTGTTTGAATTATATAGATAATCCAACTTGCTTGATTGTCGCTTTCCTATATGTAGTTCATGGAACTTAATCCAAAGGACATAAAGTTTTTATGTTTTCATATAGCCTTTGAGTATTCCATATGCACCATTGACAAAACCATCCCGTGAATCATAGTTGCAGGCATATATTTCAACCAACATTTCTAATTTCAGCACAAGATGCAAAGGTAGAGTGGTTGTATGTTCATGACATGGAACATTTCCATGGTTGTCTTCTTCCAGGTCAATTGAATTGATGATGATATCATCACCAGGCATGAGCAATAGAATGTTCTTGTTATGCATTGCAACATCCTTATTTGTGTAGAACAGGTAAGGGAACTTTGGGTCTGTTGGTGCAGGTCGTAAGCACCTTCAATTGATATATGTTAAGTCATCATATGTTTGGTTGTTTGTCCACATTCTATTCAAAATTGTAATAAATGTTTCATCTGTCTAGAGCATTGTAGTATGCAATTCAAAGCATTTAACATTGTCTCTCTAGAAGTCATGCGTCATTGTTTTCATGTTGTTGGCATAGGGACAGACCCAAGGTTCACTCCAAGAGTGCACCAACAAAGCCCTAGCTACTAGCCCTTTCGACAGCACTTGCGAAGCAGATGCAGTCTCACCCGAAGCAACTATGAGGGGGTTGCAGGATAGAGATGTCTACAACCAGGGGAATATCAAGTGGATCCAGTATAACAGTAATACAACATTCATATATCTCTTATTAGCTAGATCTACTCTGTGTAGCTATAAATCAAATCTAACACAATAATGCAAATAGCAACATAACAATGACAGAGATCCAAGTATCAATCACACACACAACACAAAATATATGTGGTTCACCCTCTCTCTAGGGCTACATCCACAAAATTGTGCTTATAATATATTTAAGATAAAGATTCCAGTTCTTGTCTATGCTCTCAGCTATAAGATATTCATTATTCTCTATCTCTCTCTCCCCTTCCTGCACACCCAGCTGCAGGACTTGACCTTCACACATAGATGAAGATCTTACAATACCAGAAGGCTCTCTCACTCAACACTTCTCTCTCACAATACAACAATCTCTCACGCACAATAATAGCACACCAATACTCAATGACCAACAACCACCTGACCTAGGTTCTCTTGACCTTTATTTATACATTACAATCCCTCACTGACAGCCTTAGGCCGGAACCTAGGTGTCAAAACCCTAGATGCCAAAACCCTAGGTGTCTTAAAACCCTTAGGTCAACTTGACCCTCTTTTTTCGGGCTTCGTCAACTTGTCTTTCCTTCTTCATCACGCGATGCTCCAAAGCATCTGATGATGGATTTCTCTACTTGTTGAGTTGTCCATGATCCTTCTTCCTTGTTGATCTTTCATCCTTGATCTCCTCATCCAATGGCTTGCTTTTCCGTACTTTGCTCTGGATTTTCTTCTCTTTTGCTTACTTCAACCCAGTGACAATCACTATGTCTTCTGCGTAGTTCGTGTTTGACCTTTTCTTCCTCTATCTTCGCTTCCTTTCATAACCAAGGGCCAATAGGCCCCCAACACTCACCTATGACTAGTCCCGAGGCACTTCAGGTCTAATCCTTCCGTTTCACTTCGACTTTGGACTGCACGGTGCAGCCTTTTATTTCTTCTTTATGCCTCCTTCCCATCCTTGAGCAGATTGTCTTTTCTATGTCTGGTACCCAGTTTCAATTGCACCTGGTACCTGGACCCTTTTCCCCTTGCTTTTATTGAGAGTTGTGAGACAGTTGGTTGTCATGATACAACTTCAGCCGACTCTTGTTCACCAATCCTTCCTTCCAGTCTCCCTTCAATGTCTTCAGCTATGAAACTCCTCCTTCTGTAACATAGGCAATCTCATATGGTCCAAGCCAATGCATTCTAAACTTCCCAGGGTGTTTGATAAACTTACTGTCATACACCAGTACTAAATCACCTTGCTTGAATATATTCTTCTTGATGTGCTTGTCATGGTAGGCCTTTTCTCGTTCCTTCTGAACTTGTTGATGGAATCCTGCATGAATTTGTCTTCTTCTAGTTCAACCAACTATGCCAGCCTCTCACGAATAGCGTTGGTATCATCCATGTCTATAAATGCAGCGGTTATTAAGCTTGGTACCAAGTACTCCATCAGGACAACAAATTCCAGACCATAAACCAACTTGAAGGGGGTCTACGTTGTTAATTTCTTGCAAGTGGTTCTATAAGCCTAGAGTACTACTGGTACTCTTAAATCCTAGTCATCCATGTTCACGCTACAAATCTTTGTCGATGTTGTCTCCAAGATCTTGTTGAATGCTTCAACCGTTCTGTTTTCTTGTGGATGGTAAGGTGTACTCTTATGATGGTGAATTGCAAATTCTTCAGTTAGGGCTTCAACTGTCTTATTGATGAAGTCTGTACCTTGATCACCCATAAGGATCTTAGGGCATCCAAACCTGGTTATTATGTCATCGAATATAAAATGCACAACTGTAGTTGCACTACAGTCCTTGACTGCTCTGGCTTCGGCCCATCTGTTTAAGTATTCTATGGAAGTAATAATGTACCTTGCTCCCGTGTGCTTTCCAGGTGGGTTTATAGCCCCACGAAGTCAATAGCCCACTTTTCAAATGCTTGTTGGGTCATCTGCGGTGCTAATGGAATTTCATCTCTTTGGGATGGTTTTCCAACTCGATGGCATACATCACATGATCTGGCATACTCTTTAGCATCTCTGTGTAACATAGGCCACCATAGGCCAGCCCGTAGAACCTTCTACATAGTTTCTTTCCTTGTGTAATGTCCTCCTGTGATGCCTTCATGAGATTCTACAAGGATCAGCGGGCGCTCTGCCTCCATCACACATCTTCTTATTATCTCATCAGGTCCCATTTTGTACAATTGTCCTTTGATTACCTTCATATCAGTGAACTTGGTTAGGAACAAGTCCTGATATCCATGCAATAACTCTGTAATCTTGTCAATGGTAGCAACGTCCCAATAATCTCCAACATTGGCAAGCTTCGGTGTCTCCTCTGTCCCAATATTGACTTTCTTTATTTTTATCGGCTATCCTATGAATGGCAGCTCAACTTCTGGTCCTTCCACATTTCTGTGGGCTTCTGTCTCAATGATGTTTACCTTCCTTGGATCATCATCTTCATCGGCATTAATGTTGTAACATCCTTGCAATTTCTGGAATGGCGCGGTCCATTCATCCTCTTCTTAATCCAAAGGGAGGCTAGATGCCTCCTTAAATACTTTCTTCCTCACAATCTATAGTGCTTGATCTACTGAAGGAAGTTCACTTTCAAACAAAAAGGAGGTTTCAAAATTCTGGATCATACCTTCCCATTCTAAAGTGACGAGGCGCAACTCCACTTGAATGTACTAGTTGATAGGGATCATTTCCAGTGTGTTAATGAATCTGTGCACCCATTTTTCTCGAGGAATTTCACTCTAGGCCTCTTCGCAGCTTCGCACATGGTCCTTTGGGTAACTTCGACCTATGTACCTCACTTCACATTTTCCTACTTGTGCTAAGAACTGCGCTGTAATCAAAGTTCGACATTGTGTCCAGTCTGTGATGTTCCCTTTGTGTGTTCCCCACCATCTTGTTGGTGTGGCTTCCATGGCCTCATCCATTGCCAACAACCTCTGTTGTGTTGGTACACTTGTCTCAAACTCTGATAAGAAGTTTTCTAAGGGGTTCAACCCATCAAATGTGGGTAAGTTACTCACTGTTGTGTCGATCCAGCGAACTTCTCTAGTTAGTCTAGCACATCTTCTTGTAGATACTTCATACATATCGTTCTTCCAGTTCTCCATCTCTTCTTCTAAGTCTGATGAACATGTGTTGTCACTTCGCCAGCTCAGATTTCCATCGGAAGTAGGGTTGATATAATCCTATTGTCTGGCTGTTAATTTGTAGATGTTTTCCAGTTCATATGTGTGGTCTTCTTCTCTGATAGGTTATGTATATCATGGACCCTCATCTAGATATAAGGTTGCAATGACCCTTAGGCCAACTCTCTCAAATGTCATGCGTCTTTTGTTTAGATCAACAACAGTAGAATTGTCAAAGGCCCAATCAATTCCTAGTAATGCAGGGTAAGGGAAGCTATCATCAACAATTTCAATTACCTCAAAATCCGCAAAGGTTCTTACTCCATCGATGTCCACTGGGACATGCTCTAATCGTCCAAATGGGCTGACAGCGTGGTGATTGGCCATGCAAATCCTGATAAGGGAATAGATCAACTTCATTTTTCCCATTAGCGCCCAAGTTTGCTTCGTCGTGACATTGACCTCCGACCCTAAGTCGAGGACCACATAGCCTATCTCATACTCTCCTATCTGAGCATTCAAGTGTAATTCTTTATTTTTCCTTCTCTTCTTACCAATTTGGTGTACTGCCCTATTCAGTAAGGGGTCTATCTTTCCTAGCTCATATTGTTTAACCAGATTTTGCAGTTCTTGTATAGCTTTCCCATCTTTAAGAAGTTCTATAAACATATATAAGAAACTAACAAGTTTACTTACCTCTTTTCCCCCTCTGGGCGAAGCAGACTGATCAAATGCATGAGGCATTCCATATTCTCTTATTTATGGTTGTGTTTTTGAAGAAGACCCTTGATATGATTTAAATTCTTGCCTTGCCTCTTCAAATATTTTCCTTTTTTTCTTTGAATAAAAAATCTGGGTCTTTTCTGCAGCTTTTCTGACTCCTGAGTCTTCTGCAATCTTCTCTTTGGTCACTCTATCATGTCCCATAGCAGTGCCTCCTCTTGTAATAACAATGACTCTAGGATCAGCTTCGCGAGGTTCCGCTTTGATTAATTGTATTTGTGGGTTCTGTTGAGGTCCTCGTCTTTCTTGAAGCTTAGACAACAACATAGGGCAATCCTCAATGACATGCTCAAAGGAATTGCAATAATTGCAGGTTATGCAAGGGTTATGGAAGTCCCTGACTAAATGTCCTATATATGCACAGTTGTAATAGATTATTTGTCCTCGGCCTCGACCCATACCTCCTCCTCCTCCTCATCCTATGTATCCACCGCGAGGATTGAAGTTTCATCTCCTTGGAGAGTTGTACTGCGGAGTGTTTCCTTCTTGCTATACTTCACCTTGAATCTTGTATATGTCCCTTGACCTTTCATGCATGAGATTGTAAGCTCTACAATCTTGACCATCATGCCCCACTGAGTTAAAGAATGTGCAATATAGGTTTGTGGGTGACTGAACATACTTATGCATGTAATAACACTCACATGGGTGATGCCTATTTCTACATACATCGCACCAGGGCAGGTTAACCTGCTTCAAGGGGCTCAACACTCCTGAGATCAAATACTCATGAAATAAAATATAGTGTTCCTTATCATGAACTTCATATCTGCATCTTACACAACAAATATCTTCTCTTTTGTCCTTCCCCTTATCCTTCTTCATATCCTCGACCTGTAGAGACAAACTAGTCAACTGGCTCATGCCTGAGCTAGATTCTCCCATAGGTGTTGATTCAAGCTTCATGGCGATCTCCAAAGATTCTGCCTATGATGCAATCTTCTATTGCATCAGAGTGACTTTGATGTGTGGTAACAAGACCATGATGAACCATTCTTTGTTATGTTCATCAGGGATCTGAAAAGCTAATCAGCCTGTTAGGGTCTTGAATCTCTGATTGAACTCCCAAACAGGTTTTGCTACCTTTTGTTTGATCTCTTTTAGCTCTGTAACACATTGTGACTCTGACTTAGGTTTTTTAAACTCTGCAATTAGCACATTCTTGATCTCATTCAGGGGCTTAGGCTGTTCCAGTCCTTGGACAAGTTTCATGTACCAGCTCAATGCGTGGTCCCTTAGCGTAGTGTTGAACTGGGTTCTCTTGATGGCTTCATCGGTGATACTTTTAATATTCCACACGACCTTACACAGGAACCAGTGTTGATCGGGATCCTCAGATCCATATCCCCTGAAGATAGGGAGCCTCATCTCAATGTCTCATCTTCCATAGAGTTCCCTAGTCTTCCTGTCTAAGTATAGGTTGAATTGCTAGTAACAGTATTTTGGTGGTTCTGGCTATTATGGTTGCTTGGTGCTATTGAAACAATAGGAGGGTTAATGTTACTTACTTCAGTAATTTGAGCAGTTCCTGAGGTTTCTGTCTTGCTTTAGCGAATTTTGTCAGCTTCCTCTTCCTCTGCTCTAGTAGGTTCTGAATGTTCTTCATCTGTCAGATCTGCCTCTTCTCTACTGTAGAAACCCTCGTCTCCGTAGTTTTGGTTGAACAAGTTCTCAAGGTGAATCCCTCGAAATAATTTCCCACTGCGTGTATGTCCAACTTTTGTGTCATTGTCGCTGTATGAATTCTTGAACATCAGCCTTTTCGGATCCAAACAATCTACTGTATTTTCAAGATGTTCTTTTCATGCAACAACATCTTGATTCTTAGCTTCATAAATTGTAAAAATTTTCCTCTGGTTCCTTTGAAGAAGTATCTCTCAGCCTGGCTATATGATTCTCTTCTGTCAACAAAAAATTCGGTGATATACCCTCCAATGGTACTATCAAACCAGTGATCTACAACTCTAGATACAATGTTGTCAACTCTCTTGAGCTTCTGGATTAGCGCTGGTGTCCAAACCATAGGAGGTCTAGATCTGATATCGATCTAGGTATCGGCTAACCTAGCCAACCACTCGTATAACTCTTGATGGATTCCTCCAAAGAAGATCTCATGAATATTAGTGAAGATGTGTCTCTGCAACCAATCTTCAATACTCAGTTTAGGGTTCTTGTTATGGGCTTCAGTGAAGTCCCTCTCTTGATCCTCTATCCACTTTTGAATCTTTGTCTTCAATGGGAACCACCTTGACATTCCCTTACACAGATTCCTATCCCGGCAATGGAAGCATTTTTTGGAACAGGGGCAGACCCAAGGTTCACTCCAAGAGAACATCAACAAAGCCCTAGCTATTGGCCCTTTCAGCAGCACCTGCGAAGCAGATGCAGTCTCACTCGAAGCAACTATGATGGGGTTGTAGGACAGAGATGTCTACAGCTAGGGGAATATCAAGTGGATCCAGTATAACAGTAATACAACATTCATATATCTCTTATCAGCTAGATCTACTATGCGCAACTATAAATCAGATCTAACACAATAATGCAAATAACAACATAACAATGATAGAGATCTGGGTATCAATAACACACACAACACAAAATATACGTGGTTCACCCTCTCTCTAGGGATACATCCAAAACAATGTGCTTATGATATATTTAAAATAAAGCTTATAGTTCTTGTATGCGCTCTCAGCTAGCAGATCTTCATTCTTCTCTCTCTCTCTTTCCCCTTCCTGCGCACCCAGCTGCAGGACTTGACCTTCGCACACAGCTAAAGATCTTACAATACCAGAAGGCTCTCTCACAATACAACAGTCTCTCACGCACAATAATAGCACACCAATACTCAATGACCAACAACCACCCGACCCAGGTTCTCTTGACCTTTATTTATACATTACAATCCCTCACCGACTGCCTTAGGCCAAAACCTAGGTGTCAAAACCCTAGATGCCAAAACCCTAGGTGTCTTAAAACCCTTAGGTCAACTTGACCCACTTTTTTCGGGCTTCACCAACCTATCTTTCCTTCTTCATCGCATAGTGCTCCAAAGCATTTGATGATGGCTTCCACTACTTGTTAAGTTTTCCACGATCCTTATTCATTGTTGATCTATCATCCCTGATCTCCTCAACCAACGACTTGCTTTTCCGTACTTCGCTCCAGCTTTTCTGCTCTTTTTCCTACTTTGACCCAGTGACAGTCACTGTGTCTCTTGCGCAATTCGTATTTGACCTTTTCTTCTTCTATGTTCGCTTCCTTCCATAACCAAGGGCCAACAAATGTTAACCGTAGGTTGTTCAAATATCAAAGAATCTTGAATTATCTCTGCCTGGTAAATATCCCCACAGAATATCATGTCATTGTTTCCAAAGTATTTCATGTGCACATGTTTTATGCTTCTTAGTCGGTTGTCAATAGAATACAAGAAGTGACTTCTAATCAAATATGATTCATCTATAAATATATGTTGGAGTTTGTCATAAATCTTAGACAACGTATCTAACATTTCTTTTCTAAGTGGAAGAAAATGTGACTTGTTAAAAGGCATTAAAAATGCAAAGTGGACTGTTGTTCCACCTGCATTATATGTAGCTTTTCCTGTGTATGCAACTATTAGGCCCTTTGGTTTCATAGGATTAGAGGAATTGTTTGAATCATAGATTCGTATAAGCATTTGGAACAGTTCTTTCATTGTGAATGTCTTGCATGTTCCTTCTCCTCTTGTAAGGAACAAGTGCACAGGAGTGTCCATGTTCAAGCGTTTTTTAAGCACAATGTCCTTTAGAATTGTTTGTTGTTCTCAATTCAACAGATGTATTAGTCTGTGGTATTCATTATTTTCAATAAGGAAAGGATGTTTTGTGACTTGAAAAACAATATTGATACGTTTTTCACTGCCACTTGCTCGAGGACAAGGAAAATCCACCTGCAAGTCATAGGACTTGCAGGGAGTTCTAATTGTTTTTTGGTTTGTGAATGTCTCATCAAGATTGTCAGGGTTTTCTAGCTCATTAACTGCAATTTCTATATCACCCCATGTTGGATTAACATTGTAAGTAAATCTAGCTTCATTGATTTGCACTATAGTCTTAGAGGCAACATACACAGCTTCCCATGTAGAGAAGTTATTTTTTAATGTCTCTTCGTTTTCATCGAACGGAACTTATAGCAGTAGTTTTTCCCTACAATAGTTTTCATAGTCAGAATGTTTATTGTATTTGAAAAACTGTATCACAGAGGGTTTTTTTCTTTTGGATATGGGCACACCATTTTTTTTGTAATGTGATACAAATTCTACTAAGCAGATATGCCTAATAGGAGATGGACGCTGGAGGTAATAATCAATAATAGAGTGACATAGGACATCTTCTGAATTGTTGGGCTCTTGTTCTAGCAAAACCAGTGGTTTACGCACAAATGTGTGTATCTCAAGTGGATATGTGCTTATGAAGACACATTTTCTTGAACTACAATTGAGGGGCAGGGAAAGTGCAATGTGAATTGCTTGTTGAGCATACAATTTTTGAAGATTAAGAAATGTATTGCCAAGAATACATATCATTTGTATGGCATCGATATGACTTATTTCATGTTCTTTGCGTATTCTTCTGAATGCACTTGTCATAGATTTGTCAACCTTTTTCATATACGAGGTACAGTAGGTTGCTGCAGCATATGCATTGAGGACATACTGTGCATTTGTATTTGCATTCCACATAGCTGGCATGTTCTTGGAGAAACTGTTGTTCCAAATATGGGAAAGTTTTCGTTTAAGGAAAAATGTTGGTTGTTTAAGCATACATCGTATGGTTTGGATGTACTCATCTTCTAATAGATTTAACTCTATCAAGAAGTCATCGAAGCTCATCAACTTGTCAAACTCTCCTTGTTCTAGAAATGCGAACAATGATTTAGATTTCTCAACAACAACATTGTCCTCTAAACCAAGTGGCTCTATGATTCTTGTTGCTCTCATTGGCGGCATGGGAAAGTTGTACCTGCAATGCGAGTTTTTTCGTTTTCTACAACTTCTTGTATGATAATGTCTATAAAATTTGGCAAGTTCTGGATCCAAACGATCTGTGTTGCATGTTATGTATTTGTCCAAAAATTGCTCAATCTGTGAATTGTTGTTATCTCCATAGACTGGTGCACCCTCTATCCACAATAGTGTGTGGCCATGTTCATTCCCCCTATTCTGGAATTCAGTCCCAAAAAAGTAGTCCGATATTTTTCCAAAAAACGTTTCATCATGGCATATCAATTGTCTCAAATCATTTATTCTATGTCTATAGTAGCTACTACATGTCATTGGGTATTTTCTTATGAGGTAGTCAATATCGTTATTTTCCAGTGTATCGGTTTGTTTTTTACGTTTCCTGTTCCTATGAAATTCAGATACGACAACCACCAATGGATCCCAGCAATGCTCTGCACTTGTAACTATGATGAAAAATGTTGGCGGGCCCAATTGCCGAAACATTGCGAAATTAGTTTTTTTGTTTTGTTGCAAATAGTCAGTAGAGATGCAAATGTTTTTGAAATCTATGTATCCAATATCAGATTTCAGAATTTTTTCTAGGTTTACTTTGTACTTGACATCCTTGGCCAACAACTTTCTTCCTTGTAACTGGCCTTTTGTTATTCGTACCTACATGCAAGAAAAAACTTGCTCTATTATTATGCACATTGTTTTGAAAAACAAATTTGTTATGTGACAAGAGAAGTCATCACTTGAATGTTTCATCTCCCATCGAACTATTTTATGATAAATGAATCGTTCTGTAATGTTAGTGGCACATGGATCTCCATAGAAGAGTGTTGGGAAGTTCATTTCCTCAACGAATCTATCCTTGAATATTCCAAGTGGACGTTGCCCCTCAGCAGGTGCAATTTCAACAATCTTGTCTTACAAGTCACGAATGCACTGTGAATCAATGAATCCATGCACCAATGTCTCATTAGGTGTTTCATTCTCTGATTCATCACTTGTATCAAATTCACTAGCATTTTCGAGAGTTTCTACA
>SNQJ01S0168076.1:11704-25176 GCA_010110895.2 Picea sitchensis
ATTTTCAAAATGTTTTGGTTACTTGTTAGCTTTATGTATACGCTCTCATTTACGTAAAACTCTCCACTGTACTTTCTTTTCCATGTACACAATATCTGGAGATGAATGATGCATAGTGAAAAGGAATTTTGAAATAATGGGACTGGAACACAGATTAGTGAGGATCTGTACTTACTTTATACCATGCCTTATTTTTCATGGTAAAATTTCTTAGGCCTTATTTTTCATGGTAAACGTTCATCTACAGGTATTACAATGATGTAGAGAGGTTATGGTTTGGTACTTTATACTAGTTATTTACTGTTATAACATTATCAATATGACCTTGCTTATTGTAATGCATTCATGTAGCTTCGTAATTTCAGGGTTAAGTTGCAAGTTTCATTGTGTCTGGACTTTAGCTTCTATCGAGAGTCAAATAAGTTCATTGGCCTGAATTCTCCTTTTTGTGTGTGATTGACTGATAATCTGTTCTTTCTTTGTTCCAAAAGAAAAAGAAAACCTTATATTAATGTATACAATATCGCATGTCTGACTTGTAAGGGTGATGCCTGCTGGTTGCTCTCAGTCTGGTCCTGTGCTTAGTCAAATAGAGTGCTCCCTTGCCTTCCCTTTGCTCAGGTAAGGGACAATGTTACTTGCCTGATCAGAGCTATCTGCAATTTTTGAGCCTCGTAATCCTAGTATGCCCTTATGTTACAACATATTGTATGAAAATCACTGGTATTTTTCATTCTGGTTCATATACTATAACCGTCAAAGTACCCATACACTAGAAGTCAGTGAAGAAATTGAAATTTGCAGTTGGAATTTTGATAATGTCCACATGTGACCAAAAAATGGTCCATGAGACTGGAACACAGATTAGTATTTAAGGAACAACCTATGACAGAGTGTTTGATGCATCTCTGGATTGAAATATATTTAGAGAAGTACAATCATAAAACAACCAAAGCAAAGAAAAGAGAAGAGAATAAGGTTAACTAAAAAAATCAATTCAACAAAAGAGAGAGAAAATAAGTTATCTACTTTTGAGGATTGCAACATAGAGCCCAACTATGTGGGGCATAGTATCAAATGGCCTACTCACTGTGCACAACTTCTATAATAAATTAGAATGAGGTGAGGTCCGAGGATGAGCAGATAGATTAGCCATCATATGTAACATTGAAGTTCTCCAAAACTTGGTTAAGAATGTTTATCACAGTACAATCATTTGTGGCTGCAATGAAGTTAAGGATGTATCATCTCCTGGATCCTCGATGATATAGTTGTCTTCCATGTTTAGAGATGTTAGTGCGTGTCATATGCATTGTGAAGATCCATGTCTCTACCCTACCCATAAATATTTCCCTCTTTCTTGTGATTCAAGGTTGAAATAGTAGAACCTCGAGGCTCACTAAAACTTGTAAGCTGTCATGCTGTGTTTCTAGGTCATCATAAGTCTTTGCTGAGTGTGCTCCTTTATTTTCTGGAAACTATGTAAGAAACATAGGGTTCTAAGTAAAGGGCATTTTTTCCCAGTCAACGGGTTTGAAGAATAATGTGATCAACTTTGTTGAGGGCTGACTGTAACGTATCTGCGTAAGTTTTTTCTAGTACAAAAAAATTGATAAAATTCACCATTAATTTGGGCAAACAGAACTAAGCATGTACAATTAAAATTCAGATTTGTGGCAATTAAATTAGGAATTAAGAGAAGATTTAAATTTCAATTTCCCCGTTATCTTTAAATTCTATTCTATTGTAAGAAAATTAATTATATATTCAATATAAGATTATATAATTTAAATATCATATTAAAATAAGAATTTTGTGTATGAATCATATTCATGGCAATTAATTTCGCTGAATTTGGTGAATTTAATTGCCAGTGCTTGAGATTCGGCAAAATTGAATTATTTTCAAAAAAATTGCCGAATGCGGTGACTAGGCATGTGATTTCTATTGGTACTGGAATTCCAATAGTTATAGAAGTTGAAAATCAACTTTTCTGTCTATTTGGCTTCCTTCCTGTAGTGGCACTGTAGTTGTCCATGTTGTGCAGTGTATCTGTTATTGTTTTGCAGAGGTGTGGTGGAAGGAGGGATAGAAGTACCCATGCAATTATATTGTTACTGAACTTTGGTTTTCGCAAGAGGATGTTGTTAGTCATATGCCTTGGCAAGGTTGAGTAGTGTTTTTTCTCGCACCTTGGGACTGTAGGCCTTCATCTATTCCCCGGACATTGTCGTGTCTACAACCCACCAATCRATCCATGGCTGATTGAGAGGTCCTTCTTTTTCATTCTTAGGTCTTCAAGGAATGTGACAGAAGTATTTATGAGTTCAGTTGGTTTGGATTTTCAATTTTCTTTTTCATGTGTTCATTTCACATCTGAATAAAAACTGACTGTAGTGCTAAGCTTCTTGAACTGATCCATTTTCTTTGTGAATAGTTGAATATTGCACATTTTCTTAGGCCCAAAAGTCACCTATTCATCAAAGTTGTGTGACATTTAAGAATCCCTTTTCCCCTCTTGGTCAAATATCTTCCTCTTAATCATATCTTTTGATGCATTCTTTCCCTTTGGAGAATATTTTAATGAGGATGTTCCTTTTTTGAGGAAGGATGTTGTTGGAAGAATTAGAAGAGGAACTGATACTTCCCCTTTTTAGCCTTTTGCTAGAACCTTTTCACAAATGATTTCTGCTTAAACTTATTTTTCTCTTTGCTACATTCACCTTTGTGTTAAAATTGCTTTTTATTTTAGTTATACTTCCTAATTTTTCTGTACTCAAATTGGCCTTAAAGTAATCAATCATTGTCTACTTCACCATTGTGAATTGGCTATCATATACTTTTCATGCTCTACCTATTCATTTGTAGCCAACATGGGATAATATTGCTTGTATCATATTTTTTTGACGGTGTCTTTCAACAACGTTCCAAATGGCATAGGAACGTACATTGGGAAGGTATGCATTATGCACTCAGCTATATTGAATGCAGTGTATCCTGGGATATATATTGTTTGATATGAGTGTATACATAATACAGATGATTTTAATAAGTGGACAAATTCAATTTTTTTTAGCAAATTCTTTTTCATAGTAGGTAAATTTCTACTTGGCAAAACCTTTTTTCATGGTAGATAAACTTCCACCCTGATCCATTCAATTTTTTTAAATTCTAATTATCTAGGTTGTCTTAAAATAGACCAAAATCCCTTGAAGCAAATTTCAAAGCAGCACTACAAAATACTTATTAATTGCACAAGGTACTTATTGATTGCCCATTAAAAATCCTAGTTAAGTCGAAAGTTGTGCTCCACTCCTTTGATAAATTAGCCATGTACAGGTCCAAAGTTGTATGCAACTTCCACGGTGTTGTTAATTTACCGACCTGCTACAACTATTAGGTATGAAACTGTATGTTGCTTCGTCATATTGATAGGTTTACTGCTTACGTGCCACTGCTATGGTGTTAATAGATTTACCTTCCAGCATTATGATCTAACATTGCAGTGCAGATTGTGTATCTATCCGTCTTATGTCACAGATATCCTATTTCACACTACTGTCCTTCATTGAATTGGTATAGTTTTTGGTTGGGTCGGTCAGTGTGGCTCTGGTTTATGTAAAAGTGAATGGAAGTTTATTTCTTTTATTATTAAAATACAAGGTGAAAAACATTCCAAATGGGTCAGGGACAGGCATTGGGAAGGCAATCGACAGGCATTGGGAAGGCAATCATTATGCACCCAGCAGTGCCTGCATTGAATTACTATTAGGAATGAAACTGTATGCTGTTCCGTTATGTTGATAGGTTTACTGCTCACATGCCACTGCTATGGTGTTAATAGATTTATCTTCCAACATTATTATCTAACATTGCAGTGCACATTGTGTATCTATCCCTCTTATGTCACAGCTATCCTATGCCACACTACAGTTCTTCATTGAATTGGTATAGTTTTTAAAGGGTAATTTGCCTTTTATTTTGGGTTGGTCAGTGTGCTCTGGTTTATGTAAGTGGATGAAAGTTTATTTTATTTTATTATTAAAATACAAGGTGAACAACTTTCCAAATGGTTCATGGATAAGCATTGGGAAGGCAAAACATTATGTACCCAGCAGTGCTTCATTGAATGTAATATATCCTGGTACATATATCATTTAATTTGAGACATATAGTGTATGGAGTGAGTTAATAAGTGGACAAATTCAATCTTTTTGATGAATTCATTTTTCTTTAAATTTTAACTGATGAGGTAAAGTTTCACCTTGCTTTGTTCATTTTTTCCAAATTTTGATGATCCGAGTCATCTTAAACTGAGTCAAAACTCCTAGTGACAAAGTTCAATACAACACTACAGTGTGCTTATTGATTACCCATTGGAAATGCTTGTTAGGTCGGAAGTTGTGTTTGACTCATTTGATAAATTAGCCATATACAGATCCAAAGTTGTTTGCAACTTCCATGGTTTTGATAATTTACCTATTTGTTACTAATATTAGGTATGAAACTGTATGTGATTATGTCATATTGACAGGTTTACTGCTCCCATGCCACTGCTACTACTATTAGGCATGAACCTGTACGTAGTTATGTCATATTGACAGTTTTACTGCTCCCATGCCACTGTTGTGGTGTTAACAGATTTACCCTCCAACACCATTATCTAACATTGCAGTGGAGATTGTGTATTTATCCCTCCTATGTCACTAAGTTGCATGAAACGTGGAAACATATACTAGTATCAGAAATAGAATGCCTGGAAACGGAACCCCCAACCCAAATAAGTATGCTGGGAAACTTGGTGCGTATATGTGTAAACACATTACCTTGTAATAAAATAAGGATAATAGATTAATTTGTAGATAGGTTTAGAAACGAATCAACAGTTAGTTTGTCTCATTTTCCATAGATTAGGGTTTTTTTTAGACTTCCTAAATGTCCCACGACCCTCATGGGCACCTCAGTGTTTCCTAGAAGTTTTCGAGGCATTTCCTTGAGTTTCTGGCACCTCAGTGTTTCCTAGAAGTTTTCGAGGCATTTCCTTGAGTTTCTGGCACTAGTACTTGGGCAGTTTAGGAGTTTTGCGCAACAAAGTGTCACAACTATTCTATGTGAACACTATAGTTTTTCATTAAATTGGCATAGTTTTTAGGTTAATTTGCCTTTATTTTGGGTTGGTCATGTGGCTCTGGCTTATGTAAAGGGGTTGGAAGTTGAGATTCATGTAGTCATGGAATTTGTATTTCTTCATAATTACAAATCTATATGTTTAGTGCAAAGGCTGATGCCCTAACAATGGGGAACTTTGTCTCATTGTGAATGGCTTGGGCTTATGTTGGTTCCCTTCAATTCTTTCATTGAGAGTTCAATAGATGTGTGCATTCAGGTGATATGTTTCTTCTTTGATATATTGAACTTTAATGTGGTGATTGGCTGTCATTCAATGATACACCTCTGTTCTCGCAGTTTTATGCTCTTGATAAATGTTATTAATTTTCCGATAAACATGTATCTTCGAATGTTGTTATGCAATACTTTACAACAATGTTATTCTTTGCTTTTGATCTTCATTTGAACATCATTGATATTATTTGTTGGCACTCAATGTATCTTGACTACATTGGAATAATCTTTGATTTAGACACTTCAACATTTCATTGTTGTTTTCACACCATCGACACCTGGAGTCTGTCTTGGTACACAAATTCTGCGTAATATTGGAGAATACAGACATATACTGAGTGTGTCTTTAAGACATATACTAAGTGTGTCTTTAACTAAATCTGTGCAACAAGAAGCCTAATGACCTATTCAACACTATTTGAGCGCTTTATTGTCTTATGTGAATAATATATGCCCAATGCACTTAAGAAATCAATTGTTGGCCCCAACGACCTATTCAACACTATTTGAGCGCTTTATTGTCTTCTGCGAATAATATATGCCCAATAGACTTAAGAAATCAATTGTTGGTTGGCCAATCGCATCATTTAAATTTTAAAAGTCTATATGCATGTGGATCTATTTTTATATATGCTCTTCAACCACAATTTCAAAGATCATATCATAAGTTTAAAACCTAAGAGATCTATTTTCCCATGATCATCCACTCGCTGAGATGTATATAGGATGGATGGAAGCATTCTGGTCAAAATAGGAAATAAATATGTATATAGCTTGGAAGAATTAAATGGACTTTCTAAATGCCCATTGTGGAGATATGTTCATTCATTTTCTCTATACTAGTGTTAAACCTTGGCCAGAGCTCGAGCTATTATTGGTCAAGTCCGTTGACGACAATAGGATGTGGGGGTCAATATGCATCAAGAACTCAAGAAATTTTTGGAGGTTTTGTATGGCAGCAAGGTTTGTCAACCCAATCCCTATACAATGAAGAGCTTGCACCTATATATGTTGTTTCAGAAGTGGATTTCATGGTGTTTGGCAATTAGGTCTGGTTGTAGGAATTGGCTGCATTTACTAACAAGAACTCCAAGAGAAGCATTTTTTTTCTTGGAAATGGTGTTGTCTAGCAACTTTTCATGAGTTGCACAATTAGTTCTATATTAGATGGGGCATAATTGAGTCGAGCAACTTTTCATGAGCAACTCTATATTAGCTCTATGCCTCAGCTCTTGTACATTGTAAAATTGTGATGATTGATATGTATGGCAGCCTGCTCTGTTTGTTGATGAAATGAAGCAGTCTTTGTCATAGTGAATTTGAAATTTCAAACCCTGGCAACCCAAACCAGTCCCAAGATTTGCCTTTGTGACTTGGTAAATACGAAAAATCTATCTAATCAAGGAAGCATACCTCATCCCCCATGATTCTTTAGGAAGGAATTTTTGCATTAGTTTTGTGTCATAAAGCACTAGACGGTGTGCCTAATCACCACCATTCTTTTCCATGTTGTGGTGACGTGTGTGCCTAGTCACTGCCAATCTTCACCTATCACTGACTTTGCTAACTACTACTCCTATGACTGGTGCAATTTCGATAGACGTCTCAGTACATATGTTGCAAGTAGATAGAGTCTTGTACACCATGGGTGATTCTATTTTTTGCATGTTAGATCCATCAATTCCTTGTAACCCTAGCTAATTTCCAATGGGTCGATCTATGTACTAGTCAATTTTGCAAATGTCCAAGCGTTTGAATTCCATCCCCAGCCCGGCAGGGACTATGCTGCCATGCAACACTTGTTATATTTTATTATCCATTTTCTTGTGGCATGGAATATACAATCCTACATTTTGAATAGTTTCAGTGAGACATGCATATAAGTTTAGTCCAATATATATAGTTATTTTTAAGTTCCATTGAGTCTTGTACACCATGGATGATTCCTTTTTTTGCATGTTAGATCCATCAATTCCTTGTAACCCTAACTAATTTCCAATGGGTCGATCTATGTACTAGTCAATTTTGCAAATGTCCAAGCGTTTGAATTCCATCCCCAACTCGACAGGGACTGCGCTGCCATACAACACTTGTTATAATTTATTATTCATTTTCTTGTGGCATGGAATATACGATCCTACATTTTGAATAGTTTCAATGAAACAAACATCTAAGGTTAATCCACTATATACAATTATTTTTAAGTTCCATTTAATAATAATTGTGAACATTGTAAACTTTGATTAAAAGCTAACCATGAAAGTATGTATTCTTTCTGCTCATAAATTATATTTTATTAGCCTTTCTTGTGGCATGGAATATACCAATCTAAACCTTTGTATAGTTTCATAGTTTCAGTGAGAAGGACAAATAAGGTTAATACAATATACAGTTATTTAAGTTTCACACTTATTTAAGTTTCGGTGAGAAGGACAAATAAGGTTAATACAATATACAGTTATTTAAGTTTCATTTAATAATATTGAATTATATTTTCTAAAAGATTTGTTGGGATAATATATAAGAGATTAAAATCTCATTGATCGGAATTAAAAAAACAATATTATTTTTCTTCATTATTAGAAGGTTTTTTTCTTCCTTATTAAAAGGGCTCGTGTGTTAAGTAAAAAGGTTGGGATTACCTTTACATATAATAATTCGAATTACATTTAAGGGTTTTTTATTTTTATTTAAGGGTTTATACTTTGTTAACAAATGATTTTTATTCAAGGGTTTATAATTTGTTAACAAGAAAGAATAAATGAAAATTTAATCTCCGATAATTTGAAATTACCGGCAAAATCATATATTTCTAATTCTAAATTTAACATGTATTAAATAAATGTATGAGCATTAATTTTATTAATTATTATATAATTAATTTGTAATTATTAATCATTTATTTAATTTAATTAAAAATATATACAAAATAAACAAAACAAAGTCAATTTAGACCAGATGAAAAAGAAAGGAAACATTAAAATAAAAGTTAAAAAAAATAGAACTTTCACCCCCAAAGACTTTTTTAAAATGTTAAAGAAAAAATGAATTTGAGGGATTAACAATGATGATGTTATCAACATAGTGTTGTTGGTTTAGGACATGGATGTTTTTGCATTTCACTTTAAAATGTTTTTCTCGAAATCACTTTACAATTATCTAGTTTTATTCTATAATTGAATTTGAATAAAAATATATTATGAGGATTTAATATCAATGTTATTGACATTTATCGTTCATGCTCTTGTGGATTCGAAGAGGGTGAAGAGCTTTGATTTTTATCGTTGATATTGAGTGGTAAGAAATAAAGAGGAGATCGCTTTCTGAGTTATAAGTTTCATTGTTGTTCTGAGGTATCTTGTTGTGAGTTTGTTGCGTGAAGGAGTCTGCAAGGATGACGAATCCGCTAGTAGAAACCTACATCAACGAAGCCAACAAGTTAGATGGCTCGAATTTCATCAATTAGAAATTCAAAATGCAGACCTTGATGGAAGGTTATGGTGTATGGACGATCGCGAAAGGAGGATGAAGCGTGACCCGATGCGGCTATAGGTGTGACAATGACAACAGTCCTAGATTGGGATAAGTAGGAGAACAAATCCAAGGTATTGTTGAGAATGTATGTTAAAGATAGCATAATTCCGCACATTAGAGATGCTAAGACTTCTAGTGAAACCTGGAAAGTACTTAAAGATATGTATCAGACTATTAATACAAATCGCATTATTTTCCTAAAGAGTAAATTGCTAAGTATTAAAATGGATACAAATGAGTCTATTAGTACTTTTCCTGGGCGAATGAAAGACATGAAAGATAAATTGGGAGATATAGGAGAAAAAGTGTGAAATATTGATCTTGTCACAATTGCCCTAAATGGAATGTTAGAGGACTATCAAATGTTTATAACAGGCCTTGCAGCAAGAGAGAAAGCTCCTACCTTTGAAGAATTGACAGGTATATTGTTGCAATAAGAAGAGAGGCGCACAAATTTGAAGTCGAATTTGAAGTCTCAAAATTCAGACTTAACATTATGGACAAAGAAGAGATTCTCTAAAGGGAAACCATGAGAAGGAGGCACAGGAGGAAATTCATTTCAGAGGAAGTCATTTCCAAATCCAAATCAAGGTATGTCATCGAATATAAATGAACTTAAGTGTTTCTGTTGTGGTAGGATTGGGTACCTTGCCAGAGAATGTTATAACAAGAAAAATGATGATAAGGCTAGGCATAAAAATAGAAAACATGCAAGACATTTTGTAGAAGGAAACCTGAATATTGATTCAAAAGATCTCAAATTGTTTATGTCTAATGCTGCACCATCTGTTGAAACTGATGATGTCGATGCATGGTTTGTTGATTATGGAGCTTCAATTCACATGACATGTAACAAGAATTGGTATATAAACTTTAAAGAAACACATAATGGTGCCCATATTTATCTTGGAGATGATCGTTCTTATCAAATCAGGGGATATGGAGATATTCTAGTAACACTTCTGAATGGTACTGTCGGACACATTCACAATGTTGTGTATGTCCTTGGGATAAAGAAAAACTATATTTTTGTGTCCACCATTACAGATCAGAATTTGAAGGTCGAATTCTTCAAGACACATTGTATAGTGAAGGACTTGTGGGATCATTACAAGATTATTGCCTCAGAAGTCAGAGTTGGAGGTCAGTACAAACTTATTGTCACCAACAAGAATCATCAAGCATTGACTTCTGCAACTATGCCTACAGAAACTCTTTGGCACCAAAGGTATGGTCACATTGATTATCATGATTTGTTGTTATTACAAAAAAAAAGTATGGTTGAAGGACTCCCTATGTTGAAGAATGAGTATGCTGCTTGTGAAGGTTGTGCATTAGGAAAGATGCACAGAGATGAATTCCCCTCTAATCCTAATAGGAGAAAAAGAGATATATTAGAACTTATGCACAATGATGTTTATGGACCAATGCAGACAAGCTCGCTAGGAGGTGCTTATTATTTCTTATTGTTTATTGATGATTTCACAAGGTACACATGTGTGTAGTTCCTTAGGATAAAGAGTGATGTTTTTGAATACTTCAAGGAATTTAAAAACATGGTGGAGAAGAAAACAAGAAATTCCATCAAAATCTTCCACTCAAATCAAGGAGGAGAGTATAGATTAGGGAACTTCATCAGGTATTGCAAAGATCATGGAATAGCACAACAATTTATAGTACCCCACACTCCACAATAGAACGGAGTTGCAGAAAGGAAAAACATAACTCTAGTGGAGTGTGCACGAAGTATGATGAAAGGTAAGAATCTCTCAAATGTTTTTTGGGATGAGACCATTAGCACTGTTGTTTATTTAAAGAATAGAAGTCCAACAAGGTGTCTTGATCATAAAACTCCTTTTGAATCCTTGTAAGATTCTAAACCAACAATTAATAATTTGAAGATATTTGGGTGTAAGGATTTTGCACATATTCCAAAGGAGAACAGGAACAAGATTGATGTTAAAGCTATCAAATGTATTTGTATAGGGTACTGTTCAAAATTTAAAGCATATAAATTGTTTGATCCATCTACTCACAGAGTGTTTGCAAGTAGAGATGTAATTTTCCATGAACAAGTAGAAGGAAACAATGAAGACAACAGTCATGAAGGATGGCATGTGGTTACATCATGATTATCATTTTTCTTGTTCAGGGTAAGCATAGCATACTATGAAGTTCTTATGAAAGGTTGTTCTCCACTGATGCAGATCCCCTATCCCTCCCTAGGGTTGCGCGACCTCTCGGTCAGGATCCCTGATTCTGGAGCCAGAAAATGGCTCTTTTGTGTTTTGCCCGCGCAAACTAGCACTAGACCTAAGTCCTCACTCCTCGTGACCATAGCCACGACTATGGGCCTAACCCCCAAACAACACGTGCCAACAGGCGCATCACATTTTCGACGTTTCAGGGTTTCCAATGCAACGATCACCCTACACAGACCCCTCTAAGTCCTGAAACCCGATGGGCTAACGGGGTGTTAGCTCCCTCCTTTTTCCCGACTCATGTGACCACACCCTCGTGACCACTGTCTTGAACATGAAGGTCTTTCGTGATTCGTTGGTTCGAGAATTTGGTTGCAACACTCCTCGACTCCTCCAGATCACAATCGCCAAAATCGCGATGACACGAGATCTACGACCCAAATCTCCCCTTGGCCGATGGTTGCGATTACTTCAGCATTTTGTATTTTGTCACTTCTCCCTACACAAAGTCCGTATGTTCCTCCTCCCAGTCACCGAAATCACGAAACCTCCACTCTCTACAGATCAATGGCTCTAGACCTCCGAGATTTGATGGCTTCGATCTTTTCAAGCTTTCACCGATCGAGAGTCCTGGCTCTTGTTCCTTGTGTGCCCTACTTTGGGAGTTGAAAGACCCTTTCCACTAACCTCCTCACAACTTCACTTGATCCAATGGCCAACTAGGTTTCGACGTTCCTCCTCGAGGGATCTACACCATCTATTCAGGTCTTCACAGGTCCTCCCTCTTAATCATATGCAACTTAAAGCTTGTGTGCTTGTCGTTGATCAGACGGTCGTTGGTTCTCCATCATGATCCAATGGCTAATAATGCTCCTCCTCCTAATATTTTAATCTCTCAGACTTAGAAGATTTTCTAAGTTCTCGAAGGCTCGGCCTTCGCTCTTCCTGGAAAATGAGATCCTTGGATCTCGGTAACACTTATCTGAAGTGTTATTCCTCCTGAGCTTTGCCTTGTACAAACTTTGATCTCCCGCACACTCCTTGCATCCAAGGGATCTCTATAGCTCAGATCCAAGGGATTTCTCACAGAGAAATTCCTTCCCCGATCTCCTAGCATTCCTCTCTGGCTCAATGCACACCTTGCAGAGATTCAAATGAAGAGAAACAATTGAAACTGAAAGAAACTAACATTCACAGTTTCATTCTCTCCTATGGAGATTCATTCACTTGCCCATAAAAACAGAAAATGACAGGAAATTGCAAACACAGTTCACCCACCATGCAGTTGGGTAAAATTCCCCTCTGTTATATTCACAAGTGTCAAATGGCCACAAAATACAATCAAATTACAACATCTTTGAAAGCTTGAGATCTTCTGCTAACTTGCAGGTCTCTTACACTACTCTCCTTCTGTATTGTTGCTCTCCTATCTGAGCATACTAAGCCTCTACTTAACCCAGGGGGATTTTTAGGGTTTCCCCTACTTACTTATCTACTCTAAAACTTAATCTACTGGCTATCTCAGACCAGTCGCATTCCAGAGCTGTAGTGGAAACTCCTGCTCCGCTTGCGATTTTCAAAATGCGCCTCAAAGGTTAAACTTCGACACTGGTTCAAGCATGCCTCCAAAGGTAAATTCCAGCGCTAAGTTAAGGTGAATTTAAAAATCGTTGCAACTGCCAACATTGAAGTTCTGGAAGAACTCCCACGTGCTAAGTGGTCCTACCTCTGCGCACTTGCCAACGATGCTCCTGCATCATACTCCCCTTGACAAAAATTCACGGACTCCTATCCATGAGCTCCTGCACTGATTTTCCCTGCTTTTGGATGGTAACTTCGTTTTCCCAACTGGAATCTTCGATTGGGTGTCCCTTCCATTTGACCAGATATTCAAAATAGGTTTTTCTTCTGGTCTTCTTGCCAATCCTCTGATCCACAATTTTCTCCATCTATAGATTTTCTGCTACGGGCATTTGTTTCTCCGACTGAATCTTCCCTTGATCTTCTGATCCCTCTATGTCATCTTTCCTGTAAGGGTACAGGTCTGAAACATTGAATATGGGGGAAATTCCCACACCATCTGGTAGCTCAATCTCATAGGCGTTTTCATCAAACTTCCTCAAGATCTTACAGGGTCCTATCTTCTTCATCTTCGATTTGTTATATGTTCCACTAGGGAACCTTTCCTTCCTGAGATGTGCCAAACCCTGATCTCCCACTTCAAATTGAAGTTCCCTGCGATGTTGATCATCTCTCTGCTTGTACTTCTGGTTAGAACTCTGCAACTGTTCTCTGATCTTCCCATGGAGTTTTTGCATTTCAGTAGTGAAATCT
>SNQJ01S0168080.1:3253-24042 GCA_010110895.2 Picea sitchensis
TCTCACCATAGAGAAAGGTTGTCTTCACATCCATCTGATGTATTTTTCAACCCATGGATGCAATTAGTGCAATGATAGTACGGATGGAAGTGTATCGAGCTACTGGAGCAAATGTCTCATCATAGTCAACTCTCTCTACTTGTGTGAGTCCTCTGGCTACAATCCTCGCTTTGTATTTCTCGACACTTCCATCAGTTGCATGCTTGATCTTATAGATCCACTTGGAAGTCACTACAGACTTCCCTTCTGGTCTCGGAACAATATCCCACACTCCATTCTTCAAGATGGACTGATATTCTTCTGTCATGCATCTTGCCATACCTGCTGACCTGTTGCTTCTCCATGACAAGAAGGCTCAGTATCAATGATGTGGCTCGCGACTGAAACATAGCTCAAAAATTTCTTTGGTTTCATGCTTTCTCGAAATGTGCCTTAAGGAGCTGCATGTCCCTCTGCCTCTTGCAAACTTTGTCAAGCCCAGGCAGGCTTTTTATGGCCTACAGTAATATCTCCAGGAATATTAACTGGAGCAACTGGATCAATGGATGTCTCCCTCTGAACTGTTGAAAGGGAACAAGGTATTGTCTCTTCCTTCTTCTCAAATAGTTTGACTCCCTCTGAGTCAAGTGACTCCCTCTGAAGTCTGAAGGATAGATGTCTTCCTTTTCCTGTTTGCTAACCTGGAGATATCTCATGTCTTCTCAGGTGCTCTACTGACTATACAGTATTTTGATGATCTCTGTACTAGGGCTCCCACACTAGGGATAATACCCTTCACTATCAAAGTGCAATCAACTTACAGGTTAATGATTAAATCAAACAAGGAACAACTTTCCCTAGTCTACAATCATGCTCAATCTTGCATTTGGTTAGAGGAAGTAATCCTCATTTCTCATGTCTTCATCCTTTTGAGGTGGGTCTGGATCAATGTCAGCGGTGGAAGCATATTATCTTCCTTTCTTTCTGGTGGGACAATTTCTCGCAAAGTGTCCATACTTGTCTCATCTGAAGCACTACATTTTTGACATGTCTCTTCTCTGATCATGACCTGAAGCTGATGAAGTCTTCTCATCTTTGAATGTTTGCCTGGAGTTTCTTTTAAATCTTCCTCCTGTCTTTGTATGAAGTGTAAGAGCATGATTCTCATCATGAGGGGAGTCTTCTACTCCTCTAGCTGATTTCTTCTTGGGTGCAGTGTGTCCACAGACGATCAAAAGTAGGTAGTTTTTCTCTTCCATTGATACTTTGAAGAAATGGTTCCCAACGTTTTGGAAGATTATTGAGAGTGGTCAAAACAGGTTCTCTGTCAAATATGATTTCTCCAATGGCACCTAATTGATCTCTGATCTCTGACATCTTCATAAAGAAGGCAGCAACGGTGTCACCTTTTGTCATCTTGATATTTTGAAGCTGGACATTCAATGTAAGAGCTCTGAGGATGTTGTCACTCTCAAACATATTCTTTAATGCTTCATACATTTCATAAGCTTTCTTCGGGTTGGAAATACAAGGCAGGAGATGATCTCTTACTGAGTAGATCATTATCTTCCTTGCCTTGACGTCTTCTTCCTTCCTTTCTTCCTTCTTTTCATCGGTGGTTGTCTCTGGTAAAGCCTTTTGTATTGTCCACAATAGATCTTCCTCTTCAAGAGTGATCTGAAGTCTTGACTTCCAAGAGCTGAAGTTGTTTGATCCATCAATCCTATCTTCCACCAAGGTTTTGTTCTTCATATTTTTAGATTCTTCAAAAACCCTTGCCAACTGGGCTAGAAAACCTAAGGGCTAGGCTAGGCTAGCAACCTTAGGTTTTGTTGGGCTTGTTGTCGCCTTATACACACCTGGGAGACGTGGAAAAAATCTTCAATCCACTCGATGTGTCCTTGGGGGCAAGTGAGAGTTAAGGTGTTGTCACCTAATCCTCAACTCCTCCGTCTAGGCCAACTCCTAGTGAAGCCAAGGGGGGTAGTCCCTAACAAATATACTAAGGCTTGAAACTTAATCTAAGTACAAGAATTGAATCTAGGAGTTTAACTTTCATTAACCAATATAAAGCAAAAACATATACAGATCAATTATTCACCACAAGATACATAAAACATATATTTGCATAAAAGGATACTCGAGACAAATGTTAGATGCAAGTAAAATCAAATTGCTTCAAAGTGAAAGACTAAAATAAAATGTTTGAAACATATGGCTTTGCAAATGTAAAAATGAGACCAGTGCCTTAAGGGTATCGTGGGCAATGTAGATCATGTGTTTTATTAAGGTTTATTGATGGTAGGTTAATGAGATAAATTTTATTTGCATCGAAAATAAAGTGTTTGTCTAAACTAGATTTGTCCCTTTAGAAGAAGTCCCTAAAGTGGAGGTAGAGCTTGCCGAATATCCAACAGGGAGATCCCTCTGATTTTGCACACAAGCCCAAGAAAATGTGGGAGATCCGACAGGGAGAACCTAGATCTCAAAGTTCCCGCTAGATATTTTACACAGACTCTCTTAAATTTCCACTAAAGCAAAGTTTCCTATAGGATTTCCCTAATTAATCTATCACCACTATCTAGTCCAGCGTGTATGAAACTTACTCCCAGAAGATCGAGACAAGCTCGCAACTGGAAGGGTCAGGAACCGCACTGGGAGCTAAGGGGAGTTGTTTATTTTAAACAATAAAGCAAAGCACTGACAGGGAAATGTTTTTCTAATTACTAAAGTCTTCACTGACCAGCCTCTTGCGAGGAGCTGAGGAGACTGTTTATTTCCAACTTTGAAATTGCATAAAAAGGAAACTAACTAGCAATTAGTATTCTACTTTGCAAAAAAAAGAAATCTATTCTAGATTGTGATTTATTTTAACATTAAAGATGATGTGAGTTTGTTTGAGCACTTATATCAAAAGGATAAATTGAAGCAAGCTAAGACACAAAATCTCAAAACACAACACACACACCCCGATGGGAAAAGCAAAGTGAGGCCTCCTTTGGCTCATTGATTTTATTATATCGGTTACAATTGCTCTTGAAGAATCTTAGGATCTCTTTTAAAGAGAGATGTGGACCCTTATAAATGGATCGAAAAAAGGAAAATTCACTTTTACAATAGTTTTCAACAATATAGGGCCACTTCGGGGGGGGTCTTAGATACTTCAAATCTTCAAATTTTCGGCAAAGTATCCTCTTGTTTTCGCACCAACCTGCACAAAACAGAAAACAAAAGAGAGCAAAAGATGGCCAAAAACACTTTAAGAGTGTCCTTGGTTATTAGTAGATAAAGCCCAAAAATTTCTAAGTAAATTCCTATGATAAACTAGCAAAATTGAAGTCTAAACTGGCTAAGAAAGAGTCTTTTCTTAATGATATTATTCGCTGTCCTAAAACAGAAAATAAAGACAATAAGGATGCTCAAATTTAGAATTTAAAAATTTCAGCAAAGAAAGAGAGCCTAAAGATAGTAGATTGCAAGCTAGAATGAAAGATCTAATCTACTTGTCTTTACTATGCAAAGGAAAAGATAACTTATAATATTTCTTTAAACTAGAACCTTACTTTGCAAGTATTTAAAAGAACTCAAAAGAAAAATTTTAGATTTTGTTTGAGAAAGAGATGAGAAGAAATGCCCCTTAAACCCTTGGAATGCTTGGGCAAAATGGAGTCTTCTTGGTATCGAAAGACTTGGAATGCTTTGGGCAAAATGGAGTCTTCTTAGCATGGAAAGAGGGGATATTGTCCTTAAAGATTTTGGAGAGAGAGTAGAAGCAAGCAAACTCATCCAATCCTCCAAAATGAGAGTTCTAAGCTTCACAACACTTGCAAAAAACTTGTTAGATCTTGGTGTTACCTACAAAGAAACTCAATGGCACATTAGTTAAACAAAACATAATGCACATTAAAATCTCTAAAATAGATAATCAATAGAACAAGAAATCAAACAAGATTAATAATCCCATCCTTTATGAGCAATAGTACTACTACAAAGGCCAACTCAACAAATTTGCATAAACAAATGAAATAAACAATGTCACCTCATAAATTTGCACATAACAATGAGCAACCACATGGATCCACACCAAATTTACCTCCAAAGCCTTCTTTTATTCCAATTCAAGAATGAAGCACAATGATACAATAGCAATCCTTCCAAAGCTCTAACTAGCTTGTGCAATGGGAGAAAGCTTCAATTTATAACCAAAGGGAAGATTTCCCAATGGAGGAGGGTGCACCACTTGTATGGAAAAAGCAGCCAAGTGTATGGGAGTATGCTGCCACCTCTCCCAACACTCCAACAATACAACACATGGTAGTTTTGAGGGGATAAGGGGGTGCCAACTCTCAAGAGGTTGGCTTCCCCTCTTGGGATGCTCCACCTCTCAAGAGGTGTGCACCCTCTTACGGAGCACATGTCATAACTCCAACCACATGTCATATCTTTTAGCTCTTGACCAATAAGATTGCTCCCTATGGTTTCCACCTTGCCTTTTGAGGCTTTTACTCACCCAAAACATGTCCCCACATGCTTCCAAGAAAAATAGTCTTTTGCTGATTTTTTTCTGATTTTATTTGTCTTTTTGGGTTTTTAAGTAAAATTGATTTTTAAGTGATTAAAAATCACTAATTTTTACTCTCAACAAAGTGGGTAATGTGAGGGTAATGTGGGTGCTTTGGGTCCCAAAATGAGCACCCCTAAGGCATAGGAAAACTCCTAGTACCACTTTTTTATAAACTTTATTTTTAATAAAAAATTACTGCTTTAAAAATTTTAATTCAACCTAAAAATTAAAAATCTTTTAGCCTCCATAAGACTTTAGGAGTATGTTTAGTATGGTAATATACATTAGAGACTAGGCTTAGATGACCATGCTTAGGCCTAACCATGAGTATATACCCCAGCTTTGGAGAATTGAGTGAAAAAACTCATAAATTATAAAATTGCCTGAAACAAAGAAAATATAATTAATAAGTAAAACACCAAGAGTAACAATTCATGCCTAAGTCAAAGGTGGTTAAAGACCTTACAAGTTCATCATGCAACATCTCTATTACAATTTGTATGGAAAATGTGAAAAGGTGGTCTTATTGACCAACTAGACTTCTGAACTCTGAACTTTAACATGAAAATGCTCAATTCCATACTGCTGGAAGTCCATCCTAGGTTTCATGGACATAATGTGGTTTATGACTACCAACAATAAGCCTTGAAAGTAAGAAGAACACCCAGAGTCAAAAGCTCCCTCAATGAGTCACAAACCCTAAAACCAGGAAATTCTGCAGAAAACTTAGAAACCCTAGGGGCCAAAAAATCAAAATACTAAAATGCACTGGTTCACTTTGGAGGTGCGCTGAGGGAGGCCGTAGACTCCCATACAATTTTTAGCCCCAACGCCCAAGCTTAAGTGTGTTGGAAATACCTTAGAAAAGAGGATTGTACCCATTTTCTCAAGTCCCCTAGAGAGTCGCATCTGCCTAAAAGAGAGGGATGACTGCATATGCTTATAAAAAATGGCTCCCCTAAGACCTATGCTCCAATACCATGTTGGTTCCCTCACGTGGTTTCACAGCTCACTCACCTGCCAGGTCCCAGAGGATGTCTCACTTGTACTGTAATCATCAACAAGTAAATGACCATGCTAGACATCTCCTAGAGTCTTGCTTGAATTCGCTAAGTTTTGATAGATTTTTAAATAGTTAAAATTCTCAAGAACCGAGAATTTTAATTATTTTGTTGTAAAATGTAAAAAGTGGTCCTTGGGGATTTTGCAAGGTCTGAGTACTCAAATCAAATGGTTTATGAACCCCTACACCCTTGGACCAAGTCTCTCGCTCATTTGGACAAGTTTTGTTAGGTTTTTTTCCATGAGGAGTCCAAGTCACTGTAATCAGCAAAGAATTGGCTAAATTAGAATAGCCAAATTTTGTAAAAGTGACTAAAGTCATGGGAGAGTGGGAAACATTCTAATGTATTTCTAAGTTGGAAAAGTGATTTTTCATAGAAGAACCCCCTTTCTAAGCCAACAACCACAAGTGACCATCTCCTTAGAAGAGGGGTGCCCCTGCTCATAAACTCATGGGAAATAAAAAATAATGCAAGAGAGCCCACAAAACTTTGGTGGTACCCCCTTTGACCCTAACATCATTTTTTGGTGAATGGGAAAGGTTTTCCCTCTTCCCCACTCCTTCCACCCCCCAAGCCTCATCCACCTCACTAACCCTAAAAGTGTACCCCCTTGAGATGACACACTTCGTCCCTTTGATGTATGTCACTTGGAGCTCATCCAAGTGGGTTCTCTCCTCTTCCTCATCTATAAAAGAAAGCCTCCCCTCCCTCATATCATCATCCATCCTTAGAGCAAGTCTATTATGCCAAAATTTCTCCAAATGAGATCTAACAAAGTTCGCCACACAAGAATTATCCAAAATACTTGAATATAACAAAAATAATCCATGAAGGAATAATGTATAAAATATGAATAGATAAGATAAGATGAGATGGTTACAATTGAGAATGAGGGGCTCGTTTATATACCCACGCAAGGGTACCCTTAACTAATAGTCATGCGTCCTTTGAGACATGTCCTTTCATTAATAATAGTTATTTATTTATCAATTATTATGTTATGAATATCTATTATATGTATATTTATATTCATAACATTGCCTTCCTCTTTAAAAATGCTTTTGTCCTCAAAGCATAATGCTATGGAGACTTATCTATTGCTCTAGCTTGTAACTATTGTCTCATGCTTCTTCATTATTGAGTTAGTAATCGCTGAGGACCTGAGACTCCATAGGGATTCTGCGCCGAAAGGTAACCTGCCGACAAAGGAGTCTGCCTATCCTAATTCGATCTTCTGCGGGTTTGGGTTTTTATAGGGTTTTTTGGAAAGAACTTGATGTATTTCACCTCCCATGATAGCTTCTACTTTGAGCGTCACTTTGTAGTGGAAGTAATATTCTTCGACACACTGGTCATTTGTTTCTATTGATACAAGGATTGGCTAAAGTATCGCTTTTTGCGATTAGGATGTTGATAAGGCATCCTGCAACTCGATCTTTACTGCATACTTGTAGCTTTTTGTTGATTAAATTTTTGGAATTGAGTCTCTTTGATATCTCCTCGGGCTATTTGTTCAGACTTCGACAATTGAAACTTCTTTACATCAACTGATTTGCCTCCGCCATTGTAAGGTTGATTGGGTCCGCCATCGCTTCCTTATCGACCAATGATTTTATGATCTAGCTTTTCTTCTGTAAAGTCTTCTTATCATGCTTCAATTCCTTGATTAATGAAAGCACAACCCTGATTATGAACCCCTTATGCGAATTTTTCTTTCTTCATCTCCCTCGACGGTCATTTTTTATTTTTTGATTCTAGATTCCTTTTTCTTTCATCCTTTAAGATTTTAATTTGTTCTAGTAAATTCTCATTAAGGTTCCTTAGACATGAGCCCCTCTTTCTAAGCACTCTCTTTCAGACCTTTGATTCCTCTTTGTTCTAAAATCCTTTTGAAAACACCGCCGCCTCCTTGGACTTCATGATTTTTGCGAGTTGTTTTTTATTATGATTTCTTAGCCGAGAAATCTCTTCATCTTTTTTCAATGATCATTTTGTCACATTCTTCTTGTCCATCTTGCAACTTTTGTATTGACTGCTGGTTATCTTGAAGGATCACTTCCGATATGTCCTTCGGGTCTTCCTCACATGATGGAGCTTCCAAATTGACTTCATTGTAGCGTCATGTAAAATGATTTTCTTCTTCTTATAAGAAAAATGTCAAAACCCCTGATGGGGTGCTATTGCGTCTCCACTGGGCACGAGACGAGGAGGCGGTAAGGCAGGCTGCCAAGCACCGAGAGTCAATGGAAGGGCCTCAGGCTCTCAAGCAGCCCACCCCCACGTAGGGCATTGCCAAATCGCCATTAAACTTGCACCTGTGGGAACACTTCTCCTTAAACTCTTCCCTCTCCCCACGCCATTCCATGGTCGCTTATCCGCTTCGCTTGTCCTCACAGCCTCACTAATTCCTCTCGGGTACCTCCGCCCTCGAGAAATTTGAGTGGATTCCGGATGGAATGGAATGGAGGAGGAAGGAGGAAAGGAAGGAAAATGGATGGAAAGCCGGAAGGAGTGGATGGACGGAATGGACGGATGGATGGACGGAATGGAATGGACGGAGATGGAAACGGACGGAGCCGGATGGAGAAGGAAGGACGGATGGAATGGAAGGAGGAATGGATGGTTGGTGGGTGGATGATGGAGGGATTGATGGTAAATGGATGGATGGAGGGATGGAGGAAGGAATGGATGGAGGATGGAAGGAAGGAAGGATGGATGGATGATGGAAGGAATGATGGACGGATGGAAGGAATGGATGGACGGATGGAGGAATGGACGGATGGATGGATGGATGGATGGATGGATGGATGGACGGATGGATGGATGGAGCCGGACATGGAATGGAGGAATGGACGGACGGACATGGACGGATGGAGGAATGGATGGAGGAATGGATGGAGGAATGGATGGAGGAATGGATGGAGGAATGGATGGAGGAATGGATGGAGGAATGGATGGAGGAATGGATGGAAGGACAGGAAGGAATGGATGGATGGATGGAGGAAGGAGGAAGGATGGATGGAATGGAAGGATGGATGGATGGAATGGATGGACGGAAGGAATGGATGGAATGGAATGGAAATGGATGGAGGAATGGATGGAGGGAAATGGATGACTATTAAGCCTTTGTGGTATTTTTTTCTAAGTCAAGCAAAGTATTTTGCATGCTTTATAGATGCTCACTTCCTAGGTTTGTGTAGCAAAAGATATACTTATTTGCAGGTCGCTACAAGATTGGAGGAGTGATTTTCAGAGTGGGAAACTCACTCATTCAATCAACCAAAGTTTCCATTATTTTCCCTTCTTGTATCCACCATTTTCTTCTCTTTCATAAGCATTCTTTGCTCTAGAATAATCATTAAAAACTCACTTTTATATTCAGATTTCTCTCATTTTAATTTATGTTTCATTGGGCTAAAATAAGTTAACAAGATCATTGGTGTTTGTAGCATTTTCTAGCAAATATAGTTTGTTGATTTTTGTGCAGATTTTCAACAACAAGGAGGGAGGTGCTACTTGTTTTGAGCCCCCAAGGCACTCAAAAGGCATTCTAAAGTTGGGAATTCAATTCACATTTCATCTTCCTCCTCTAAAGCATTGTAAGCAAACCTGTGAGAGTCTCTTGGGCTTGCATTCTCTCAAGTAAATACAAAAATTTGATTTTGTAATAATTTAGGAAATATTGCCCACACACCTTGCAAAGAGATTGACCTTAAGCCATCCTTGCAAAATCAAGGAAGGCTAGAGTTGTATCTACTTTGCATTCCTGCCACACCCACCTAGGCCAAAACCAGAGGCTAGTCCCTCCACCAGTCATTGTTGTGGGTTGTTCTTTAAATTTCCAAGTCATTTTAATTTTTTTATTACACCCACCTTGGCCAAAACTGTAGGCTTGTCCTGCACTTGTGCCATTGTTGTGGGTTGTTTTGCTTTCCAAATTATTTAAATTTTTATTATTCACCTTGGCCAAACGGTAGGCTTGTCCTGCACTTGTGCCATTGTTGTGGGTTGCTCTTAAATTTCCAAGTCATTTAAAATTGCAAAGTAATCTACTGTGCTTCATCACTTCAGATTCTCCCCTGTCACTCTAGTGGGATCCCAACTAAGAAAGGGAAAAGGATTGAAGAGTAATTTAATTAGGCATCCCATTGTTGTTTCCACCACCACCAAAAGGGTGACTTGGGAGGCTGGCTAAGCAAGCTCTGGGACTCCGGCCAAGGCACCTAGTGTCCCTCCTTCTGAGTTTCCCAAGCATTGGATTCACCCAGGATCTAGGGAAGGGTCTTGCTCTTCCCCTTCTTCTTGGAGGCTAGCAACTGACACCTCCTTTTGGTTGAGGGGATAACAATTTGGGTAGTCACATAGTTTAGGTTTGTATCTATCACACTTTAATCCCCATAATTCAAGAGAGACTTTAAACCTATTAAAATCAACCAACTACATTCACAACATCGCACTTCAAATTTAGCTATGTACTTTCAAAGCAATCTCAATTTTAAGTTACTCTCTTTCAAGCACTTTCTTTCATCGAGAATATTTACATGTATTAGAGATTCTTTACTTTTGGTTGAAAGCATTCTTTGTTCATTTGGAAATAATTGTATAAAGCTCATAGTGTTTCACTATCCAATTTATTGTGTAGATATTCCATGTATTATTCCATGTTGTATTTATTTATTTAATTATTCATCTCAATAAGCAAGCTTTGGGTATAGTAACGGCCCATTTCATTCCCATTGTTAAAGAAAGGTTTGTCCTCACATTAAAAGAATTGCATTGCATCGCTTTGTTTGTCATTGGGTTGGGTCTCCATAACAAAAAACAAATTAACCTCCTATATCATTTATTAAAACTTAACTTAGTAAAGTAGGGGCTACCCCTAGGCTTCCTAGGAGGAGCTTCTAGACTAAGAGTGTCTAGGTGATTGTGTTTGGACCTAGGCTTGTGCCTCTAAGGACACACCAAGTGGGTTGGAGACTCTCCACACTTGTAGGTGTGTACAAGGACAACAAGGACCTAAGCCAAACCTGTAACGCTTCATGTTGCAAGTGCAATTCAAGTGTATTTTAAAAATACACTCAAAAGCTTGCAAGAAGTTAGAACTTCACTAAGCAATTACAGTTATTATAATTTATGATCCTCTAACATATTTATGATCCTCTTTACAAGTTGGATTTCCAACTTCTTAATTATTTGGTTTATGTCCATTACAATCTCCAACTATGGGTGAGGACGCTGGAGAAAATACATGATGTGGATTCCATTTCTTTGGACAATACTGATAACATATTGTTTGAGTGGGGGGTGGAGTAGGAAGCACCTAAGTGGTTAGAGGAAGAGGAGCAGTAGTAGGCCCAAGGGACAAGGGAGGAGGAGCAAGCGTGGAGGGAAAAGGTGCACTTTGACAGCACGAAGAGTGATGTGTGCTAGCATCAACACCACCTCTACACAGACATTGATATAGCAACACCCACTAGTGCGCGTCAAACAGATGATGCAAGACCTTCTAGTGGCAAATGAGACATGACCCTTTCCCATAAAAAGTGGGAGAGGGACTTGATACTAGATAACTAGTTGCTAGATTTTTCATTATAGATGATCCATGATGATGAGATACATTTATATATTTGATGTCATCTTGTATTGGTTGTCCACTTTTGAATCCTTGATTGCGTAGCTATCAACGATCAAGATTCAGTATTGACTTTGATGTATCGTTTTTTATTTAGCATCCCCTACATCATATATATATATATATATATATATATATAAGTTTTGTTTCCATATTTATGTGCCAATGTTTATTTGATGTTGTTGTTGGTTTTTTTTTTTTTTTTTGAAAAAAATGAATTTATTTTGTATTTTTAATGCTTGTCGCAGTTTGCCAATATTTTCATCTGTCGTGGTTTGCCGATATTTTCATCGATGTTCCCCGATAAGTTATATTCTAGACTATCAGCAATTATTTGTTGATGCCGATGTTTACAACAATGATTGTACTAACCACAAGGGGAAGCTCTTTTCACTCACAATTTTCAAGTCAAACAACAATTTGCATAGTTGATCATGGACAATGGCAGCCAAAAGAAACTAGTTTTTCAACAATTGATCAACTCACTCTAGCTTCCTAGAACACCACATCCCAAACCCTATCATCTTGGGTGGGTCAAGAAAGTAGGTTTACCAATGCCTATCACCCGTAAATTTTTTGTCACTTTCTCCATTTGACCTTTCATTTGTACAATTGAATGTAATGTTACACCTTAGGATTGTTCTAATCTACTTCTTGGCATTCCCTACTAGTATGATCACAAGGCAATGTATGATGGCTTCCACAAGACCTATCGACTTCACAAAGATCGTAAAGTAATCAAACTTATATCATCTTCTCTTAATTCCTTGCCATCTGGAGGGACAATTGTTAGTCTAGTCAATCTCCCTAAGTTTAGGACTCTATGTTCTTTTCCAATGCTCACCCCTCCCAAAACTCAACAACCACTCCACATGGCTCACACTTTAGTAAGGAAATACCCTTCCAAGCATCAAGTCCAAACTGCGATCCTCATCTTACTTCAAACAATGCCTCACTAAACCCAACAATGAAGCAAATTGACTTGCATCCTTCTCAAAACAACCATGTTCATGGTTCACCCATCCCAAGGATAGGGTAGTCCTATCTTCAGCACATATGTCTCAATGGGTCATGTCCATCTCGATCTTTCAGCAGTAAGGCATTTCTTCTTCAAACCACTATAGTCAAACACCAAGTTCCACATTTGTTGTACACACTCGCATTTCAATGGACATTCTATAGTGTCCAAACAGGTCAATCCAATCAACATAGATCCTGCAAATTATGATGTCCTCCACTAGAAAGGTCGACCATTCAATAGAAAATTAGATAATTTCCTCTCAACTGGAAGGAAATGATTAGATTTAGTCACTAGTTTCTAGTGGCTTACTCCAAATATGTAATATATTTGTATTTTATCCTTTCCTTGTGTTTATATTTTGTATCTCACAGCATTGTAAATATCTTGTAGATGAATTGCTCAAAAATGATCACTTTCCTCCAATTTTGTGCTAGAATAAATAGCTCATACAATATAGAGTGTACCGTGTATAGTTGCAGCAATCTCCTTTGAGTACTTGCACCCCTTTTGGATGTGTTGTGAGTATTTTGCATCGCTGTTATCTGTGCTCATATCAAGATATTCCCTAGGATGAATGCATTTGCAAATTTTATTCTCCAAAGGAAGAGATTGGGAACAATTTCTCTTCAAATGTAAATTTTGACTTTTTCGTTGTCTTGTTCGGTGGGTCTAAAGTTTACTTGTCTACTGTCCTTTTTTGTATTTTTGACATTCTACAGTCAGTATGTGTGTATCTGTTTATTTTGGGCTACAAACTGGGTATAGACAACAATACCAGAGACTTCTTTCACTCATTTCATGATACATGTTGGTGGAATATCCCCATTACTTGTCCCAATCCCCTTGTGCACGTCACTTGTTTCAGTCCATGAATCCTTCTGCCTAATAAACACGTGTTAAAAGTAAATACTAAATAGCATAACCTACAGACGAATTTGACTTCGCTTTATCTAGCATGTGCAGATTCAGATCTGGGTAGCACTTGGATACTGGAAAAGGATGAAAATGCAATCCAAGCTTGCTATAGTAATGGCACTTTTTATTGATTTATAATCTCATTTGTAGGTAATAAGAATTATTTTTCTGAAGTGTCTATCATTGTGAAATCCTCAAATCCACTTGTATTATGATCGGCTTTTCATTAACATTGCCAAGATCTTCAACAAGTTCTTCTGTGGCAGAAATTGATCAGAAAAGTCAAAATACAGGCTATCCAGGCATGAGAAAAATGCAAGGAACAAAACTACTCACAATTTTATCAAACTTTTGAACAGACTATTAGGTTTGAAAAGTTTATTTTCTTTTGCTTTATGGTAAATTCTGAAACTGATAGCATTCATCATTGTACATGTACCAAAAAAAGAAGGATTAAAAAGATATAGAAGCATTAGAATAGTAAAACTCGTACCTTTTGCAAGTGCCCTTACCACTTCAAGATTAAGAGAAGTTACCTGAGAAAACAATTTCACATATGATTCTCCTCAAAGGATAAATATCACATGACCCTATGAAAAGGAACCTAAAGTAAATGAGATTTCCTATCAGGTCAAGAGAAGCAAAGAAGCTGCAATTGAATGCTACAATAACCATTGTTTATTTGCAAACATAGAAGTAAAATCCTGTAATGAAATAAAAAGCAGGCGCAAAGACATCAAGCAAGCTAGCTTATAGTAAAACATTCTGAAAAAAGTTGTCTGACATAACTACAAAAAATAGAAACAGATAAGTGAAACTTTTACAGATATTCTTGTAGCCACAAACCCAGCAGTCACAGCAGGTGAGGGTAATCCTCCTTTATGCACACCCGATTTACTTGCTTGAAAGTGCCCAAAAGATCCTGCATTTCAAAATAAGAAAGCTTGTCTCTATTCTCAATAAGAAATTTTTATGTTTGTAAGAATATAAGCACCTTGGACACAAATGTCCAAAAGTTTGCACCACCAATCTCTTTTACAAAGAAAACTGCATTATAATATTATCAAATAGAGATAAATCAAAACAGCTTCATGCATGGCAGCTTTGAGCAGTACTATAATAGGTGAGAAGAATAAAGCAGGTTTGATGCCAAACAAAAACGTCTTACAAACTCAGTCCATGAAAAGAAGTTTTGGAACCTGTAGCAAATAATGTATTCAACATACCAAAACAATGTTGAAAAAATCGGCTCGGCAAACAACTTGGTGAGTCAGAATTGTAAGAGTTCAACTCAGACTCTACGAAAACTTGGCAGCATAAATTGTTCAAAATGAAAGATTATCTTTTCCTTTTTGGCATTTATATTTGATGCCAGCAAGCATTCACCAGACTGACTCATTGCTGGTGAGTTTGACTAGCCAGCAGAGAATCAGACCTGGCACATAGTTAACTTGGCTTGGTAGCATGGTTGAGCAGAGTTTGACTCAAGAATGCTAGGGAGACTTGGTGATCTTTTCATGATTGACCTAAAATAAAGTTTTCAGCCTTGTTTTTTGAAAATATTTATTAACAAATGGATTAAGTTACTAACTGTTGCCCCCTCATATAGCATTAGGAGATTGTGATCACACATTTAAGCTTCTAGTACAAGCACCACTCTTACAGTGGCATGATGTTCTAGTTCACACCTGATGTGACCATTTCAGATTGGTCATTCAGAGCACATGGTTGATGATATCTTTCACAGATCTTTGGCTAAATGATGGTCTATTTCACAGTGTGGACTTGCCCAGTTGGTTCCATGATGCATATCAGCTTAACAGTAGAGATTTTGTGCATGGTTCAGTTGACTTTGACATGCAGACGGTACATGATGATTTTGTACACATGATGAGAGCGCCCCAATGCTTCAGTTGTCTATTGTGATATAATGATGATGCTTGATGTATTGGATACTGTCATATCTTGTATTCTTGCTCACGTTGGATAATATTGTTTCATGTATTGGTCATGACGATAGTGAACATTGATGTAATCTAATAATGAATCGTGACACGTTAAATAATTGTCTTTTCCTTAGTTGTACCATGGTGGGCCATAATTTTCATTTAGATAAGTGTTGGCACTTTTTGAGTCAAGTTGTACTACTAGAGACCTAGGTAGATATAGCGTGTCATTTTCCATAACCATCTTACACATCTTGTCATCTTCCCATCATTTCCATGCACATTCATCTTCCCACCATTTCCCTCTCATTGTTGACTTATCATGTCACATACCAAGGTCCAAAGCAAACAAATCCTATGTATAAAAATCCTAAATAAAGTCAAAAGAGCTAAAAAATGCTCAAGGTTGATGCAGCCAAAAGAAAAAGTCAAATTATAAAGCTTGAGCCGTGCCACCTTGCAAAAAGCCCAATTTCCCAAAGTCCCATGCTTAAACATGCAGAAAATAAAGAAAAGGACCAAGCAAATAAATAAAAAAACAAAAGAGGGGTATTAAGAAAAAGAGGCTCGTGCTCCATGTTGATGCATGGTAGCATCGGACTGGTATTTTGTTAATTTTTATACCGAGGCAAGAAGAGTTCCTTAGGCTTGGTCTCTTTGCCTAGGGAAATGTGACCACTTTAATTGTAAACCGCTTTTATTTCATAAAGTGAAAGTGACTTAGGAAATAAAAGCTAAGTGGGTCTTTTATTTAAGTTGGGTGAATAAAATATTAAAAAGTGATTTTCATGTGCACTTTATTTTCCACCGTTGATCTAATTCATTATGAGCCATTGGATCATGTGGACACCCAAAAGTCACTTTGGGAATATGGAAGGTCAAGAGGGGAAAGAGACCATTAAATGTCTCTCATGAGTCCATTGAGAGAACACACACAAGCATTCGTTGAAGAGAGAGCAGATTGAAGAGCAGGAAGACGATCATTTCCAGAAAAGAGTGGCACAGATTTCCATGCAAAGGTGGGCATAGAAATCGAGGCAAATACCAGCATTTATTACTGCCATAACCAGTCCATACAGTACGGATTTTCTGCACAGAAATCGAGGAGAAATCTGCACGAAAATCGAGGCAATCATACAGCATTTATTGAATCTGTACGATCGTATGGATCCGTACAGTCTGCACAGAAATCGAGGTCCTTACAGTACGGATCCATACAGCATACGAAATTTCTGAGTAAGCTTGGCTCAGATTTCGAGGAGGTTGATTGGCACGGTTTCCAAGGAACTTTTGTCTTGGGAAAAGAGAGATAAGTTGTCTCTGTTGTGTATTTTATTTTCTGCTGCAAATGTAATTTCCAGATGCTTGACAATTAATAAAAGAAGCTGCCCTCTCAGAAGAACAGGTTTCATAGCATGGAAATCAAGGCAGTCGTACAACATTTATTGAATCTGTACGGATCCATACAGTCTGCACAAACATCGAGGTCTGTACAGTACGGATCTGTACAACGTACGGAATTTCTGAGTAAGCTTGGCTTAGATTTCGAGGAGGTTGATTGGCAGGGTTTCCAAGAAAGTTTTGTCTTGGGAAAAGAGAGATAAGTTGTCTCTGCTGTGTATTTTATTTTCTGCTGCAAATGTAATTTCTAGATGCTTGACAATTAATAAAAGAAGCTGCCCTCTCAGAAGAACAGGGTTCCCCCACCCTAGGGGTTTTTCCTGGATCATTTTTGGACCAAAATTTCTTGTGTACTGTGGTTATTTATTGCTGAGTTATTTTTGCATTTAATTTCCAGTCAAAGAAGTTGTCTCTTGTGTTTCAAATTCAGCAATTTCATTTCCAGAATTTAATAAATGTTATAAGATGAATTTTTTGTTCATGGGTTGGGCATTAAACTATGGGAGTGATAAGGAGTGATTGAAACCTGATTGGGGACATCAAAATTATTCATGGTAGCAGAGCGTTGGTGACTTGAACAACCTTAAAACAGTTGGAAAGTGAGTTATTAACACTCAGAAATTTTATATCAGCAGTAAAATTTTGTGGGCAGATTTGTTGAGTGGAGGTTTGGGTTTGTTTTCTTCAACAGTATGGCTACAGGTTTGAGGTGGGAGGATAGGCTAGAAGGGGCAGGAAATTTCTGTCCATGGAAGGCAAGAATCATTTTATTTTTCCAAGAAAATGAACATTGGGACATTGTTGAAAGTACCTACCACGAAGCCTGTTGTAGTACCCAGAGATGCAACAACATTAGCAGCCTTCAATAAAAAGGATGTTAAGGCGAAAAGGATCATTCTTGATGCCATAAAAGACCATGTAGTTCCACATGTCAGCAGTAAAGGGCATGCATATCAGATGTGGGAGGCTTTGACTCGCATGTATCAAAGCACAAATGAGAACAGGAAGATGGTGTTGAGAGAAAAGATGAAAAGTATCTGGATGGCCAAGAGTGAAGGAGTTACTTCATACCTTACTCAAATCACTAAAGTAAGGGATGAGTTGTCAGCAGTAGGGGAGGCAGTGGGAGAAGCAGAGCTTGTTCGGACAGCCTTGAATGGTGTGTCAAAACCATGGGCTATGTTTGTTCAAGCGATTGTGAGGCATGAGAACTTGCCTTCCTGGGAAAGGCTTTGGGACAATTTCATTCAAGAGGAGACCCGGAGAGGCTATCTGCAGGGCAGCTCATCTAGTGTTAAGGAGGAGGAGGAGACCCGGAGAGGCTATCTGCAGGGCAGCTCATCTAGTGTTAAGGAGGAGGAGGAGAATGTGGCTCTTTCAGCCAAATGGAGGAAGGGGAAGCCCAAGACTCAAGGACCCACAGGTCCAAGTAAGCAGCAGGGAAAACCAAAGAAAAAGGGGGAGAAAGGCCTTAGCAAAGTAAAATGTTGGCGATGCCAGAAGATGGGACACTATGCAATGACGTGTCCTGAGAGGAAGAAGAAGAAGACACAGAACATGGCAGCTTCAACTAAGGTGGATGATTTCTCTTCGAGATTTGATCAAGACTTTGCCTTTATGGCAGAGCAGTCAGGTAGCTCAGTATCTCCCACGTTGTGGTATATTGACAGTGGTGTTTCTCATCACATGTCAGGTGTTTGTGAGCAGTTTATAAAGCTTAGACAGTAGACTCATGAACTGGACATTGTTTTGGGAGACAACCGAGTTGTGACGTTGTTGGGATTGGCACAATGGCTTTTCAGAGGGAGTCTTTACATCCTCTGAAGTTACTAGAAGTATTGTATGTTCCAGGCCTTAAGAAAAATCTCGTTTTTGTTTCTTGTATCGAGGACAGAGGATATGTGGTGACTTTCAGAGATGGGAATGTACTCCTTTATCCAAAGGGAGGTAACATTTCAGAGGAAAAAGTCATTGGAGTTCGATACGGGAGGATGTACAGGATGATATGGGAGACATCTGGGGCATTTGTGTGCATGACTAGCAGCAGAGATTTATGTGAGCTATGGCACAGGAGGATAGGGCATTTACATCATGGAGCTTTGAGGATTGCTAGGGAGATCACCACAGGTATCCCGAAGTTTAGCATTGGGCATGATGACGTTTGTAGGGGGTGTGCTTTGGGCAAGTACACCAAGGGTCCATTTCCAAGACGAGATAGCAGGACTACAGGCATCCTTGATTTGATACATTTGGATCTTAGTGGCAGGATGTCTTCTCCATCATTGAGGGGTCATGAGTACTATGTATTGTTCATTGATGACCACTCCAGGAGGACCTAGATTTATTTCCTGAAGCATAAGGGTGAGGTCTTTGCACGGTTCCAAGAGTTTAAAGCTCTTGTTGAGAACCAGACAGGAAAGAAAATCAAAGTATTGAGATCTGACAATGGAGGTGAGTATGCCTCGGATGAGTTCATTGATTTATGTACTACGGAGGGCAACAAAAGGGCATCAAAAGGGAGATGACAGCTCTTTACAACCCTGAGCAGAATGGGGCTGCAGAGAGGAAGAATAGGTCGATAATTGGAGCTGCCAGATCAATGATTCATGACCAAGGATTACCTTTGTTCTTGTGGGCCGAAGCCTGCAACACTGCAGTTAATCTGCAGAATCAGAGTCCTCACAGGGCAGTTGGGGATATGACTCCCGAGGAGGCTTTCATTGGGTAGAAGCCTCTGGTTGAGCATTTGAGGATTTTTGGATGTATCGCGTTCTCTCATGTTCCCAAAGAGAAGAGAACGAAGATGGAACCCACAGCTGAAAAGGATTTACTTGTGGGTTACAGTGAGACTTCTAAAGCCTATCGGCTTTACATTCCTGCACTCAGGAGTGTTGTTGTTCGGAGGGATGTGAAGTTCGAGGAGGAGAGGGCTTGCAGGAGGTCATGGGAGTTAGAGGAGAGACAGCCTTCGACTTCTCAACAACAGGGAAGTCAAGTACACGGAGTTGGGACTCATAGTTCTAGCACGGGAGGCACTGGGGTGTCAGGGATTACAGGTTCACCAATGGTCACAGTACAGATTGGCTCACAGGGCAGTCCACAGGTCAGCTCGCCGAGCACTTCACTTTTTATTCCTCTAGTTGATAGTTCACATGGCACTTCAAGTTCTACAGGCACAGGTACAGATGTTCAGAGTACTGGGTCACCGGGCTTAGTTGGTCAACTTTCAGGGGTATCTTCTTTGGGTGACGCTTTAGAGGCTATTTCAGGGAAGAGGAAGCCCAAGTGGCTTCAAGACACCTTGAAAGAAGCTGAGACAATAGGGAATCCGAGAAATTCCACAAGGGAGAGCAGGCCACCGGAGAGATTCTGCATTTATGTAGCGATGGTGACAGGTATTATAGAGTCTGAGCCTTCTAGCTATGAGGAGGCAGCCACACAACAGGGTTGGAGGGAAGCCATGGTGGAGGAGCATGCATCCATCATGCAAAATGATGTGTGGGAGGTTGTACCCAGGCCTGATGGAAAATCAGTGATATCCTCCAAATGGATTTATAAGATAAAGTATGCTACGGATGGAAGCATTGAAAAGTATAAGGCTCGATTTGTGGCGAGAGGGTTTTCACAGAGAGAGGGAGTTGATTACAGTGAGAACTTCGCTCCCGTAGCTAGATATACTTCGATTCGGTCTGTTATTTTGATTGCAGCAGAGATGGGGTGGAAGATTCACCAGATGGATGTCAAAACCGCCTTTCTCAATGGCATTATTCAAAAGGAGATTTATGTTGAGCAGCCACTTGGTTTCGAGGCTTACAGTGGAGAGTCCCATGTTTGTCGCCTGAAAAAGGCGTTGTATGGTCTGAAGCAAGCTCCCAGAGCTTGGTATTCTCGCATTGATGCGTACTTGCAGCATATGGGTTTCATGAAGTGTGATGCAGACCCCAACTTGTATTACATCGTTGTTGATGGTTAGATGCTTATGCTTATTCTCTATGTTGATGATTTGTTCATTACAGGTGCAGAGAAACTTATTGAGGGATCTTGCCTCAGAGTTTGACATGAAGGATATAGGGCTGATGCATTACTTTCTGGGGTTGGAGGTGTGGTGGGAAGAGGGGCATATCTGTAATGATCCCAAACCAAATTCTTTCTTGGAATCACTAACTACTACTAATTTATTGAGTTATTAAGTGCATACAAGATCCATCAACACATGGAGATCACAATATATTCAAGATGTAGAAGCACAAGCAAAGATCTGACCTTT
>SNQJ01S0168082.1:12836-24809 GCA_010110895.2 Picea sitchensis
AGATATGGACATCCCTATGGATGTGCCCCTAGTGGATGAGCACTAGTGGGTGTATAAGATCCCTTGCTATATTGTTCAAGAGTCAGACCTGCCTGTAACCCTAATTGTAATGTAAAGGGTACAGGTCAGCCCCACCTTAATGTGATTGATAATTAATGTACAAGATAATTAATCTGGTTAATATTGATTATATTATGAGATAGAGAGGTCGGCCCTGTTGTGCCAATAGACACTTTTGTTGATAGGTCAAGTCTAATATAAGTAAAGGTAAATTCCCCATTGAGGAATCATATCTTTTGTGTGAGTTTGGAAATTTCAGCAAGTACATTTTCTTGGAAAAAGTGTGCACCTCTCTTGGGCGCTAGTCTTCTAGGGTTTAAGTATCCTCTTGTGTGCTAGTTTTTCTTGGTGGTGAAGGTCTCTCTCTTGAAAAATATAGCAAAGGATCTGGCTGGGTTTTCTTTCCTTATTGAGAAGGGTTTCCCAGGATACTTCTTGTGTTCTTGTGCATGGTGTTTCTTCATGTGATCTTGGTTGCTGCAACATTATTGGTTATGGTTAAGTTAAATGCTAAAAATGGAATGAACTTCATGCTTAACCTTTCTTATTGAAAAATCAACACACAAGAGGGCCAGAAAATGAGAGTAGAGTAAAATGTTGGGAGTGTTAAATTTATGGGGTTGTTACAATCTCTATGTACAACATATTTACTTTTTACTCCTACCTAAATTATAGAAAGAATTCCATAAAGTATGGTGGGTAGTAAATGTCTATTTACCTAAATATGAGGAATGTATTGCATATTTACTTCTACCTATATTTACGCAAAGAATCACATGAATTATGGAGGAACAATTTAACAAAGTCAAATACTGTGTGGATGGATTATAACTAAATTAATCTTTGGATAGTTACGGGAGGTATTCTCCAACTATTTATAAGAAATAAAATTTAATTTTAAATTTATTTTTCAAAGAGACGTGTCTTTTTGGATCAAAATGATATTACTATAAAAAGACACTTGAAAGACACAACAATAGACACATATTTTATCTCTCTCACACATGGGAAGTGATCTTAAGGAAGAGACTGAAGTTTCTAAGAAGTTGAAATTTTCCAAGTTACTTAATGATGTTCCTAGAGTTTACTAAAGTAATACCGTATATCATTGGAAGTAATTACCACTTGTGGAAAATTGTACATGTCTAATTTAACACTAGAAAATCAACATGGTTAGTCATATAACATCGAGTATATCATGGATGTGTGTTGGTCATAGTATAAGACATATCATTTGAAGGGTCATTGTATATAGTTGTGCACAAGATAAAGTGATATCCTCTAGGAAATGTTTTTTGTTGTTCTTGTTTCTTGTTACAAGCAGGTCACAGGTAATAACTCTGAGAAGGAGCCATAATGATGGTCGCGGGAGGCAGACATGGAGGGAAATACCTTCCAACATGATATCAAGGAGAGACATTACAAGACATGATGCTCAGAGACAGGAAGTCTCTAGGAGCAATGTACCTCCCAAGATGGGACCATGCCAAATAGCAAAGACAATTCTAGTGATCATGGATACAACCAGTCAAGACCGACTGTAGCATAACTATGGTGATAGATCCAAGTAGAGAAGGTTGTACTACATCTAGAGGGAGCGGATATTGAGTTATCGCCAAAGAATGAGGAAGAGCTACCTTCGGTGTCAGAGGGAGAAGAAACAGAGGAGGAGTCACCTCCAATTCTAAAGGGAGTGTTGATGTTTGAGGAAACATCATGAGACATTCTCCCCATAGGGTCATGTGTGCACTAGTAGGGGGGAATGTAGACTTCATCCTAATGTGCCTCAGATGGTGAGATGAAGGAACCAAGACATTGGTTTCACAAGGAAACCTCGATATATCTTGTGAGACATTGGTTCCATGAGGGAACCTCGATATATCTTAGGCATTGGTTTCATAAGGAAACCTCTATCTGTCAAATATGGTCCAAGATGATATTACCTTTCAGAGGGAGACAGTTGAGCCTATTGATCAAATTGGTCCTGTTGATCATGTAGCTCGAGTTAATGTTCCCAGATATATTGCAATAGGTCGGAAGAGACCCGCATGGGCTCGTCAGACTCTGCAGGAGGCAGAAGGACATGCAACTCCTCGTGGTACCTTCCGAGTGAGAAAGAGACCTCAGAGATATTTTTTCTATGCCGCAGCTATGAGCCACATCATTCATTTTGGGCCTTCTTGTTATGAGGAGCCAACTAGTCAACCAGTATGGAGAGATGTCATGATGGAGGAGTATCAATCCATCATGAAGGATGATGTGTGGGATATTGTTCTGAGACCTGAGGGGAAGTCTCTAGTGACTTTCAAATGGAACTATAAGATCAAAAACAAAGTTGATGGGAGCATCAAGAGGCACAAAATGAGATTTGTTTCTAGAGGATTCTCTCATGTGGAGGGAATAGATTATGAGGAGACATTTGCTCATGTTGCTCGATACACTTCTATCCAGATGATTATTTCCCCTGCAACATCCATGGGTTGGAGAGTAAATCAAATGGATGTGAAGACAACCTTTCTCAATGAAGAGATTGAAGAAGAAGTATACATTGAGCAACCAGATGCTTTTGTGATACATGAGAAGAAGTCGTGTGCAGGTTGAAGAAGGCCCTGTATGGACTCAAGCATGCACCTCAATCTTGGTATGCGAGGATTCAAGATGGACACCTGATTCAGCAAAAGTGTTGTCGATCCCAACCTGTGCTACAAGACTGTTAATGGTGAGTCCCGAATTTTGGTCCTCTACGTTGATGATTTATTCCTCACCGGTACAAAGAACCTTATTGTTGAATGCAAGTATGTGTTTTCCTATGAGTTTGAGATGAAGGACCTTATATGATGCACTACTTCTTGGGACTAGAGGTGTGGAAAAGAACTAATGAGATCTTCTTGAGTGAGGGGAAGTAAACAGTTGAGATATTGAAGAAGTTTGGGATGTTGAACTGGAAGCCCATGTCTACACCAATGGTGACGAATCTGAAGAAACTAAATGTGTCTTCTTCTTATTCTAACAAAATTGATCTGACTCTATACAGATAGATGATTGGATCATTGATGTATCTGGTTAACACCAGACCAGATATTTGTTATGCAATGAGTACACTTAGCCATTTTATGAGTCAGTGGAGACAGACACACTGGATTGCTATGAAACATGTGTTGAGATACCTGCGAGGCACAGTTGGACATGGTCAGAGATATACTTCCAGTATTGACATGAGATTGCAGGGAAATACTGACCTTGATTGGGTAGGGAGCGCAGTGGTCAGGAAGAACACCTCTGGGTGTTGCTTCACTTTGGGATCTGCCATGGTTTTGTAGTGTAGCAGGAAACAAACTTCTGTGGCCTAGAGCACCATAGAAGCTGAGTACATTGCATTGAGTATGGTAGTCTACAAAGCAGTGTGGCTTCGCAAGCTCCTTGACGATTTATTTGGACATGTGCTAGATTCAACTGTTATTACGAGACATGGTGCAAAGGAAGGAAGTATATGTGCAGTACCTTCCTACAGATGAGCAGGTTGTTGATGTTTGTACCAAACTAGGATGAAGTTTTAGTACTTCCGTGACATACTTGGCGTGGCAAAGAATGCCTCCCTCACTGAGAGGGATTGTTGATGTTTGCAGCTTCCTGAGACATTCTCCAGATCGTACTCCTCTATGACTGAGTTGAGTTGATCTGTGAGGACACTTATCTGAGAAAGGATAAGTGGGTTTGGGCTTATCTGAGAAGGGATAAGTGTGTTGATTTGTGAGGACACTTATTCGAGAAGGGAAAGCCCAACGTCCCTTGTGGAGATCACATGTGGACATGTCCCATGTGGAGAGCACATGAGGACATGTCAAGGGAGTTGACCTTGACGTCACACACTATGGGGAGTTGACCCTAGTGTTTTTAGAGGGAGTAACCTCTAGAAGTCCACATGGGAGTGCCATGTGTGTCATACATTCTCTAGTTTGTACTCCTTTGTGAACTGAGTTGAGTTGACCTGTGAGGACACTTATCCAAGAAGGGATAAGTGGTTTGGGATTATAGCCCAACATCCCTTGTGGAGAGAACATGAGGACATGTCAAGGGATTTGACCTTGACGTCACACACTATGGGGAGTTGACCCTAGTGTTTCTAGATGGAGTAGCCTCTAGAAGTCCACATGGGAGTGCCATGTGTGACAGACATTCTCCAGTTCGTAGTCCTTTGTGAATTGAGTTGATTTGATCTGTGAGGACACTTATCCGAGAAGGGATAAGTGGGTTTGGGCTTATAGCCCAATGTTCCTTGTGGAGAGCACATGAGGACATGTCAAGGGAGTTGACCTTGACATCACACACTATGGGGAGTTGACCCCAGTGTTTGTGGAAGGAGTAGCCTCTAGAAGTCCACATGGGAGCGCCATGTGTGACAGACATTCTCAAGATCATACTCCTCTGTGAACTGAATTGAGTTGATCAGTGAGGACACTTATCCGAGAAGGGATAAGTGGGACACTTATCCGATAAGGAATAAGTGTGTTTGGGATTATAGCCCAATGTCCCTTGTGGAGAGTGTTATCGCATAGTTTGTATCTAGGTCAAAAGGCTAGAGGATTGAGGCCAAACTAGCGTAACAGGAACCTTCCCCACCCAATGTCACCTCAATGGGGTGGTTCTTTCTCTTTAGTGAGGTTAACCCAAGGGAGATGTCCCTGGAAACCTGGGGTTTTGAAGAGGTTAAAGTATAAAAATCAAAGGAAACATTCCTCCTCACAGGTTACCACCAAGGTTAGAAAGTTCGGCTAATCAGCCAATAAATGAAGTGTATGCCCAAATGAAAACACCTGCTTGGAACAATACAACAATAATACAATATATATGCAGGCTATAAATCAATGGGTTAGTAATTCATGTGACTATCTGACAATTATATATAAGCAATGAAACAACAAATATTAATGAGATCAACGTTTTGTCAATATAGCAATGTAGATGTATCAATTCATCAATAAATATTGAGATGATGTAGCAAACAATATATCCAATCAATAATTTACTCAATAAATGCCTTTAACCATCATCTAATTGCTTATTATCAATGTTTGTTGCGTCAAGATGGAATAACCAACTATGACGTCAACCTAGTTGGGGTTAGCTTAGTTAGTTAGGGTTTCAAAATTCAAAGTTTTGAGAGTTTTTTTGGACACTAGGACTTCAACATTGTGTGTCTAAGATCAGTGCCTAGGGGTGTATGGAGTCATTCAAGGAGAGGACGCAAGGTTGAAGGAGTAATAGGATAAAGACGAGAGGGAAGGGTTCTAGAGTGTTGCAATGGCAGGACCCTAGAATCAAAACCCTAGGGGAAAGAGGCTCACTCTGGTGTTGCTTAAGCAAGTCCTCGTGCTCTTTCCTCCTTCTTTAGGTCAAACTTGGAAAAACGGCTAGCATAAGAAGAGAGTTAAAACAAGAGGATTTAATGAGGGAGGGTGTTGTAAGGGCAAGGCTCTATCACTAAAACCCTAGAAGATGGACGGCCCTAGGTGTAGATAACCTAGGCCTAGGACGTCACCCTCCTTTTAACATTTAAAATCAAAGCTAGCTTAAGGGAAGAAATGAGAAGAGTGTAGCAAAGGCTAGGCTCTTTCTTCCTCCTTCAATGGCTGGATATTTCTCTCTAAGGGGACATGAGACAGGGACCTACTTGTATGCTTGTCACCTAGGGTTTTAAAAATCAGCAAATTTATAAGTTAATGCAAGAATTATAACCTACAACCATTCAATTAAGAAGTTTTGCAAGAAAAACACTTACATATCATGATGAAAAGCATAAGAAAACCCTAGTTGTAAGCCTTCCTTCAAGAGAAATGCCAAACATGCCAAGAAAATCCTTCCATCAACAAGTGCGCCTCCTTTAAAAGACCAAATACCCAAACTAGGGCGCAAAAATCAGACCTCACAAGTGTGAGTTGTTGTGTTATGTTCAAATGAGGGAAAAACATCCTCAATATATAGTGTACAATGACCCTTTAATTAAAATTAGGTCATTAAAAATCGCCGACAAGGCTACAAACCAAAATCATACTGTTTTTACATTAACTGCTAAGTAAAAGACATAAATGAGCAAAAGGTGAGACGTCAAGCCCCTCTGAGGGAGACATTAGGCCCTTTTGGGGCTAGTCCAGCATCCAGAAGTCCAACATTAGCCCTTCCTGGGATCCTCCAAGCTGCCACACATGCCAACCATCCTATCAAACTGCCACATGCTCAAGGAGACCTCAAGACATCCTGGGTGACGTCCTAGTCATCAAAAGGAAAACGTTCCATCTGAAGTGGGTCAACCCCCCTGGGTTGGGCTCAGCCAAAGTGTCCTGGGTGGAATGTCCTTCTTCTTCTCATATGCATGAGCTCATCCAATCAATGTCTTCTCTCTGCCCCTGATGGGGTCCCAGCAACCATATGATGGGCTCTTTAGCCCCATGGAGGTCCGATCTAATCATCTCCCCATGTGTACCGATCCAACTGGTACATGTTCATCGAGCATGGTCCTGCACATCAAAATTTTTTCCCTCCATGGGCTCATTAGTCACAGGGATCATAGCAATGATGATCACGTTTCATCATTAATTTTATCAAATATATGCATAAAACCCCTGATATATCATTCAATAGCTCAAAGACATTATAATGACCTACTATACAAAGTCGAAGCAAAAGACCAAATGCCCTATTGGGCCAGCATCCATAAGAAAAGGAAAGTTTCCAGAGGGTATCATCCAAGCCATGTAACACAAGGTGATGTGGTCAAGGGATGTCCAAACATACGGATAGAGTGAAATACAGGGGTGTACGATATTACCTGTGGATGCCTTTGTAGAAGGCGAGTTGTGCTTGTCATGGATGCAATTCTTTCCAATCCCTTTATTGCCTTTATTCTTTCTTTTCTTTATTTCTTTTTCTTATTTATTTTATTTCAAGGTCTAGCTAGATGACACTGCCTTGGCGTGGTGACCAGAACTAACAATGTTACACACAAGTAGTTTCACAGAGATGATAACGATGGCTCGTGATGAGACCCCCTTTCCCTTGGCCATGTAACCAAAGGTCACTGCCCTGGCATGGTAACCAGAATGTCAATGTCATACTGCTAGGTACCCATGAACATAATGGGTTGGCTCGTGATGAGACCCCCCATCCTCTTGGCTAGGTCTTGTTTTGTTATTTTTATTTGGGTCCCTCTTGTTTCTTGCCGAGAGGCTTTTTATTTTCTTCTCAGGGATCCTTGGGCGATGCATCTCTAGGTTTTATTTTTTATGGCTTTTATCTTTTACCAACTACCTTTACCTTCTGGGCCTTTAGCCCCTTCTTCCCATGAGACAAAGTGTAACCCCACAAACAGATCATCCTAATGCCTGGACTAAGGGAATGGGGAAGATGAGTGGGAAATAAGATGTAAAAGTGATTACATGGCGGGAGTGGATGATGGCTCTTCAGAAATCCCCCAGTGGAAAAACAAAACCTATAGGTACAAGCTTTCTAGGGCACCCCGTCAATCCCCTCAATCATGGTCAAGAGGGTAAATGTAAGATTCAAGTAGTCGTCAGAAATAAAAGGAATTTGATGCATATATCTAAAGGTCATAATGATTAAAAAATGACACATACCATGATACCTGGACCAATTACCTCATGGAGCAAGAATCCTCTCCAATACAGGTCCAAGCCAAAGTTGATGGATGTTGTTGCTGCTGACAAGACAAGTTTGATGAAAGAGAAGAAATATGGGCCCTCTAGGGCCATGCTCAGGTCAATCATGCTCTCGGTACTCCATGTCTAGGACTTGTGGGCCTCGAGACATGATCTCCTAGTTATCCCTAGAAATCGGGGATAACAGAGAGCACATGAGAACATGTCAAAGAAATTTACCTTGACGTCACACACTATGGAGAGTTGAATCTAGTATTTCTAGAGGGAGTAACCTTTAGAAGTCCACATGGGAGTTCCATGTGTGACAGACCTTTTGCTACTACAATGATAATGTACCACTAGTAGAGATTGTCTTTCTCTAGACAGTAGTTGTGTACTACTACAGTGGTTGTGTACCACTGGCATTGATTTTTTCACTAGACAATAGTTGTGTGATACTAGTAGTGGTTGTGTACCACTGGATAGTAGTTGTGTACTACTATGGAAAGATACCTCCCTAGCTAAGAGGGAGTGTTGATGTTTCAGCATCGGGAAGACCTTCTCCTAGATTGGGCTGCAAACCAAGGGAGATAGGATACATTTATCATAAAGGTGCACTTGTTGTAAATGAGCCCAGGCGTAGTCCTTCCTTGATCATGACAAGGAATAATATGGACTCGAGGTGCTTGAAGTGCTTTCCACGTGTAAGTTAGCATCAGGCTAACATTCACTCATAGGTGTGTACCTGTGGCGAAAGATCTTGGTGTGGTCTTTGTCCTAGTCATGGTGATTTGACAAAGAATGATAAAGACTCAAGATGTTATATGCTATAACATGCGGACCCAAAGTGAGCCTGATCTCAGAGAGTAAATTGGCTCAAAGGGAGAGCCGTAGAAGGAGTTTCTCCTCAGTTTAGGTGGGATAAAGACGTCTCCCAAGACTGACAGACAAGTGTCATGGGTCTAGGGTGAAGTTTGTATACTTCAGAGACAAGCTTGGCATGATGTGGAATGTCTCCCTCATTGAGAGGGAGTGTTGATGTTTGGACAACATCGAGAAGACATTCTCTTAGATTAATAATTAATAATCTAATTATTGAATATTAAACACTATATATAATAAGTAAATGCTAATAATATATATCTATTGATTATCCAAGGGACACATCCTTTCATGGATGATCACCATGCGTTCTCTATATATGGAACACTCATCATTGTAATAATATATTGATCATATCTCATATGAAGAAAAACAATAGAAACAAACAAGAAAAAAAGAAGCATGATTCCATCACCCAAGAGGCCATTGTCCAAGTCCTATGCAATGAATGCATATCTTACGAAAGGACTTAGTAAATCAAATGTCAAAAGACAAAAAAGATTAAATCTATAAAGAAAAAGGCAAACAGGGGTTTGGAAAGACACAATGCCCAGAAAAGGGTACCTCATTTGCCTAAGAGCCCCCTCTACAAAGGTGTTCATGAGGATGACTATTATGCATGGACTTTCTTGTCAATGACATCCACCCCATGAAGTAACCCCAATCCACACCACTATTGTTGCACATACTCCCTGATGGGTTCCTTGGTGCATACTTCTTAGTCTGGGTACTATCACACCTAATAAGGCATAATAATGATCCTCCCATAGACTTGAGAAATTGTATAACTTTGTAAGCTAGTGTGAAGTTTGAAGAGGATATTTTGTGAGATCTATCTAATGGATTTTGTATTAACATGACTCACTTTATATGTTAGGTTTGGATTATGTACTTTGCCTCCGATCTTCATGTTGTATTTGGACTGCATCAGCCCCTCCTCGGATGATAGTTGCACATAGCCACATGCTTGGTTGACACTTGCATCCTTTGGAGGATGTTGAGGGGCTACTACCCCACTTTTATGGAGGCTGTCCCCACCACTTGAGAGAGGTCATTTGATACTACTAGGAGGATGTTGGGGATTTTTTCACATGGCTCCATTCACGAGACAAGCTAGCAAAAATGGGGTATGACCTTGATATCATTGGTGATGCGACGTTGCATTCATGATGTTGATAATTTTATGGGACGTTCTACCTTCTCTAGAGGATATTGGACCTTTTCTTGAGGATGCACCACTTGGAGAGATGATGTGACACCCTTCCATTGATGATGGCACCCTTTCATGATGGGATGTTTCACTTGGATGGTGGGGCATTTAGATGTGATGTTTTGGGGCCTCTTGATCATGGTATGGCTCCTTTTAATGAGACATCACACCCTTTGGAGGCATGGGGCACCTTGATGTGACATTTTAAGGCTTCTTGATGAGGATATGCCACCTTTTGATGAAGCGTCACACCCTTTCGATGATGAGGCACCTCTTGGGATGAAATGTTGCACCCTTTCATGGAATATAAATAGAGAATCATTTCTTATTTTGTAAATCATTGCTACTTGTGGAGATTTATCACCACTCTACTTCTACTTGTTCACTCTCCTGAAGAATGCTATGGATGGTTAACTAGGACGACTTTTGGGGGGCTATGCTTGTGGATTTTCTACTACTACTTGGATGACATGGAATTTAGGGTTTTATGAACGAAATATGTTTTTAGTAAGTGTTCTCTTTTCATATTAAAGTTATGTTTATGAATGCATTTACAGATTGATGTTGTTTCTCTAGTGTTGGTTCTTCATCCTCTTGAATCATTCTTGAACAAGCCCTTCTTGTCAAAATTCCTGGAAGGTATCTAGTGGAGAAACCTTCCCTTGATTCATCCCGAAATTTTTTAGGATTGTCTAGGGTTAGTAGTAGACAACCTCACCCTAAAATATTTCATACTTTATCCCAAGAATAATCACTATTTGACTCCATATGCCCAAAATAGTAGGCCGCAATATTTTTCTCCAAAAATAGTCAATCAGGATTCATTACTATTGAATTTTACTATTTTAGGCTTTAGTTTAGGGTTTATTGGCTGCAAAATTTCATTTCCAGACATAAAAACATCTAGGGTTTTTAGGCATACTATTCAACTGAATCAAATTGCTAAAACCCTAATTTATTTTTTCAAAGTGTCATAACAACCATCTAGGGAAAATCATCTAGGGTTTTAGGGTTGTTTACCATTGTTTAAATTTCTGATTTTGTTGGCAATTAAAACCCTAATCTTACAAAGTGTTTGGCCCTCTTATTTACTGGATCAGTTCATGATCAAAAGGCTATTATTTCTAATATTGTAATCATTTTACTGCTAAAAAATCATCTATCTTACTGCTGTAATAATTTTACTACTACTAAAAATCACTTATTTCATTATTGAGATAATCTCTCTATATCCAAGAATCATTAAATTTGTTGCTATAATAATTTCTTTAGTGCTGTAATTATTTACTTTACTTCTGTAACTTCATGTTTCTTGCAAGTTTTACTTCACCCTTAGACTATTTTTTTATTTCTAGTGTTTGGGAACCCTACTAAATCTATACTTGACATAGAGAGCCTCTCTACTTGGCTTGAATCCTCAACACTTTGAATCAGAAATTGTCTTGTTTCTCTATTACTTTGTCTATCCTTATTTTGGTGGTAGTGTGAGGGGTCACCCAAGGGGGGCTCTAGACTTGATTGTCGTTTGCCCAAGGATTCTTGTAGACTACTCGGGAAGCATCCCTTGTGTTGGATAATGTTCCTTCACTAAAGAGAGGGAACTTGTTGCCCAGGTGATAGTGGTGACATCTTCCATGTTCCACTAGTCTTAGTGCCTTGTGAAAGCTTTGCACTTGGTGCTAAATTGTGTGGTAACATATATGAAAGTAGCACCAACCCATTAGATGACTGTTATCCCCACTTTTTAGAGATAACTAGGAGATCATGTCTCGAGTCCCACAGGTCCTAGACATGGAGTACCAAGAGTAGGATTGACCTTAGCATAGCCCTGGATGGCCCGCCTTTTCTTCATTCATCATCTTTTGTCTTGTTAGCAGCAACATCGTCCATCACCATCGGCTTGATTCTGTATCAGAAGAGGTTCTTACTCCATGAGGTAATTGGTCTAGGTATCATGGTATGTGTCACTTTTGATCATTGAAACCTTTAAATATATGCATTTGATTCCTTTTATCTCTAACAACTGCTTGGATCTTAAATTAGCCCACTTGACCATGCTTGTGGAGATTGACAGGGTGCCCTAGCAAGCCTGTGCCCATAGGTCTTGGTTAGCCACTTGGGGAATTTCTGAAAAGTCATCGTCCGCTCCTATCATAGCACCATTGTTTC